>CM077238.1:22863771-23003771 GCA_039654775.1 Spinibarbus caldwelli
TTTTTCATTTTAAACGAAATGAAACTCATACATTTACAATAACTTTATGAACTTTTTGAAGCATCAAAGGTTTTTTTTTTTTTTTTTTTTTGGACTTTCAATTTTATGAACAAAAATTATGAAAGACTTTTATTAATATATTCATTTGTTTTCCAAAGATGAATAAAAGTCTTAAGGGCTTGGAAAGACAACAACACTAAAAATTTGAACAGGAATTATTCTTACTGAGTATTCTATTGCAGTGGTTCCCAACCACGATCCTGGAGGACCCCCAACACTGCATGTTTTCCATGTATCCTTAATCAAACACACCTGATTCAGATCATCAGCTCATTAGTAGAGACTCCAAGACCTGAAATGGGTGTGTCAGACAAAGGAAAATGCAAAATGTGCAGTGCTGGGGGGCCTCCAGGTACGTGGTTGGGAACCACTGTTCTATTGCGTAACTTATTCTATCAAGTTAACTTGGATTGAAGCAATCCAAAATACAGCCAACATTAAAGAAACAAAACAGCAACACTAGTAAAGAAAAACTCCCCTCAGAATACAGTTATGTACAAATTAGAACAAGCTTACCCAAATTTGCAAGCACAATGTTATCGAAATCAACATTTTGTAATATACACTAAAGGTATATTAGGCAATAAATGAAAAGATACCAAGCTAAAATTAGCAAACGAGATGATATAATTTCAGCGTGTTACAGATACATCAATATTACTTCGTTGCTATGGTGTTAAAGGTTTACTTTGCGGAAGAGTTTATAGTATATGTTTGATTGAACTCACCTTGTAATCGGGGAATATCTGAATCAGAAATCCAGCTCCACTCTATGACGCCGTTGGCACGTTGGCGAGTTTAGCACTGAAATGGTCGCATAAAACAGTTACAACCTCAGTATCCACAATTATTACAGTTATTTACACAGTTATTTGCAATTGCAAACGTGTATTTTGTGTAAAAGATGCAAGGCAAAGGTGTACTCACCGGTTAAATCACAGTATAAAGACGGATGAAAATCCACACGTGCTCGCTGCAGATTTCTGTTCCTAAAATACTGTTAAGTTCTGTTTTCTTTCCTTCGTGCAATAAATACGGTAAAATACCGTTAAATTTTGTCTACATTTCACCAACTGAAAAAAAACCTTAATGCGCTGCTTTTTAACATAACAGGATTAAATTTTGCCGTAAATTAACAGCAATTTTTAACAGTGTAGTAATAATGTATAGTGAGGATTTATTCACGGATGTACTGAAATGGATTAAGTTCCGCACATGCAGTGGTTAAAATGGAACTGTTTGTTCGGTACAATTTTCTGTACGAATAAGTGTACCATTACACCCCTAGAGAAAACATTTAAAACACCAAAACTGCACTTACCAGAATAATATGTGTCTGGGCAAAGGCTGTTGTTGTAAATAGGGAGCTTTTTCATCAGCTTCTTCTTTTTTTAACGAGGATGCAGAGTGGGAAATAACGGATACATTTTCAAAATTTCAGTAATCCACCAATAGGAATAAGTGAAGACACAAAGCAACCAATTGCATTGTTGAATGGGCTGAGATGTGGACTGCCACTAACCTGCCACACATGACTATAGCAGTTTATATGCGTTTTTCCAAATAAAAGCCAAAAGTTAACCATAAGTTAACACATTCCATGGTGTGCCATAGCCAAGCCATATATGGCTCCCATTTGTGTGCTGTCATCTGGACCATATACCTCAAAACATATTGTCATCCAAAAGAAAATTCCTCCAATTCTAAAGCTATGGCAAAACATATATGGGGAAAGTTTGGACTATATGTGCTCAGCCATGCCATACTTAGGCCAAATGTGACAGCTATCAGCCACATTTGGCCCAAACGTTCTTGCTATCGGGGTACACACGTTTTGAAATGTAACTCGATGCTATTTGTACCTCTAATTATATTTTCAGATGTATTCTTGTAAGCATTATGGATAGTTTGTGTTTCTGATGAAGAACAAAAAGTTATTTATCTTAATTTAATACTGTATATTGAGCAGCGAACAATGCAAAATCCATATATGAGATACATAAGTAAAAAATGCATTGCTTGGTGGCGCCACCTAGCGTGCAGGCGTGAATTAGCAGAAGGCGATCAATCGTTTCGCTCTCGGTGTGAAAGCACCATTTGTCGGCGATTCGCCTCGCTTTTCCGCATCGCGCTCAGTGTGAAACGGCCTTTATATGAAGGTATTTTTGGTGCAAAACAACTGAGCGTCTGTGACCAGCGGAATTTGTAGTTGTAGAGAATAGCCACACATTTTTATCTGTAAATTTGAAGTCACAGACAAATGTGCAAACTTGTATATTTTTTTTCTCTACCACAAACACAACACAACACAACAGTTACACCTTCTCGAATCCTTCATTGCAGATACACAAATCCTATTCCACGAATCACAAATCAAGAAACTCGTACGCTCACGTTTTGCTACTATTGCTGCAGCGAATAAGGTGCAAAACTACGAAAGTTCTAAGAGGCCATGCATTATGCATTATTTTTCTATCTTGTTTTGTCGTGATCTCGACATAACGAAAGTGTATTTTACTTATTTATTTTTTTACAATGATTGATTTTTAAAACAACGCGTCGTGAGTCTACTGTTGCTATAGTAACGAACTTAACTCTGAAGCACATCTGATCGACAGATAACTGTGCGCTCTTTTATACTGTAGCCTATGTTATGGATATTTCTTCGCTTCGCGTAGTACTAATAAAATCTACAATAAACAAATATAGGCTAATCAATCACTGCTGATTTTTTTCCAGAGTATGCTAAACATTTTGTTTGTGTAATTAACATGTTTAAATGGTCTAACATCAGAGCATTCAACACCGAAAGAGCAGGTGCGCCTTCAGAAGAATGCAGAGAATTATTCTAAAGCTGCTTGGAGTCAACTCACTTTGTTTTCCTCATTCGTTTTGAAATAAAATGATATATAATTTGTTTGTGATTTTTATTAGTCATGTAGGATGTGTTGTGATTGATATGTGCCTTACAAGCTTGGGATGCTGTTTGAAAAGAGTGTTTATTTGTGTGTGTGTGTGTGTGTGTGTGGTTTCCTACAAAGAAATGTAGAAAATATTACAACACTGTATAACATCGCTTAACTAAATTAGCTTATACACATTTTTATATATATAAATCACATTTCTTATCAATATATATTTATTAACAATAAAGATTAAAAATAAGGACAAAGATGCACATTACAAATTTTAGCGCGTTCTACATAAACACAACATTATCCCCACTTAACTAACAATCGTGTACTTCAAAGATGCACAAATAAAGATAGCCTATAGGTTGCAAACAGAATACTATACAGTGACGTCAACATTGGTTTTAATAAGCAATAAGTTTCACTGAATGTTATTGTGGTAGTGAAACGAGTCGTGCAGCAGTAAGAACGTAACGATAACAGATACACTTTCAAGCAAAAATAATCATTTCTATTCATTTCTATTCTATTTAACATTTATAAGTTAATTAAATGTCAATAATGACTTGCACAAATTATAGCAATCACGGAGAGGTCCTTACTCTGTCCCGAACATGTACAGTAAGGTGGATATACAGTATACAGGTCCCAATCAGTTATTTTTAGTTCTACACTGCCACCTATTGGCGCAGTTGTGTAACTTAGAGAATAACTCCTGTTATGTCGTGATCACGACAAAACAACTTTTGTTATGTCGAGATAACGAGAAAATTAAGTCGTGATCACGACAAAACAACTTTTGTTATGTCGAGATAACGAGAAAATTAAGTCGTGATCACGACAAAACAACTCGTTATGTCGAGATCACGACAAAATTAAGTCGTGATCACGAGAAAACAAGAAGGAAAAAAAATAATAATGCATGGCCGCTTAGAACTTCCGTACAAAACACATTCACACACCTGCATCAAAAATGTGAAATCACGGACGAATTTTGTACATCCGCAAATCAGTATGTGAATTCTAACAGTGAGATTTGCACACTTGTAGAATGTTTTCGTACATATATATATTTATTGATTTATTTATTTTTCTTGGATGTTTTTCTAGCACAAACAAAAGTGCATATAAGGACAACAGTGTGAATCTGCTGCTGCGAGTCTCAGATGCTGTTTTTTGCTTGCAAATGACAAGTTTCGCGCACTCTCCGTTTTGAGCCATATATCTGTGTGAAATATGGAGCAAAAGTGATTTGTGCATCTGTAGAGGCAATGGCGGGCATTCTTCAGAGATCAGAGAAGTTTGGCCAATCAGAAGAGCTAGTTCGGTGCCTATCAGCAGGGAAGGGGGAAAAAAAAGCGAGCTGCGCGAGCATCTTCTGGAGCAGATAGCGGCAACCAATAAAGGTACATTTTCTTTATTTTTCTGAAATCACTCACCGTTGTACTGTACATTTGTTTATAGTTTAAATATTAAATGAGTTTAGCTCCAACCCTGATAAAACTCAGCTACCTGTAGCCTTCTAGTAATCCTAATTAAGTTAGCTGGTTGAGGTGTGTTTGATTAGGGTTAAAGCTGAACACTGCAGGACAGAGGCCCTCCAGTACCAAGTTTGCCCATCCCTGCTTCAACTCACAAAGAGGCTTTATAAAGATCGATTAACTCATTAATTAAATAGATTATTATGAGAGTGTCATATACAAGATGATTAACTATATTTGTTAATATACGTATTTAAATTATTAACAAATGTACAGTATAACAGTGAGTGATTTCAGATAAAGAAAGAAAATGTACCTTTATTGGTATATGCTGCTGTCCGCTCCAGAAGATGCTCGCAGCTCGCAAACGTTTTTATTATTTTATTTTTCATTCTCATTCGGGTGCCAACTGATAGACACCTAAACAACACTGTAAAGAGATTGCTGTACATTTTACAGTATCTGGATGTATTATTACTGTATATTCATTTAAAGTATTATTACTGTATTGTCAGTATTAGTACTGTTCAGTTTATTTTCAGTTTTTACCTGTATAAAACAATCTAACTGCAGTACAACACTGTATACCATATTTTTTTTCAACTCCATAAAAATCACAATAACTCATTAGCATTTGTCTTTATAATATTCTTTTTAATTGTTGAACATTTTCTTTTTAAAAATAGAAATTACAAATCTTCATCTCTAGCATGCACTAGCTGAAAAAGGGCATCACCACAGTACCCTGGGGACTTTGTATCTGTAGCCTGGCAAAATAGGCGTTACAGAAATAAAATACAGTAAAAATGAGTTTGCGTTGTTGTGTTTAATTTCAGTAATTTTGGCAAAGTTGACAAGCTCTCTGATGAAAAACACCATGAGGGGATTCAGGCTGATGCTTTTTCTTTGTACACACTTTCCAGAATTCCATCTGATCTGTGACTCTGAATGGAATTTTGTGCCACCAGGGTTGATTCTCGGAATGAACCTGCAAGCACAAGAATAAAAAAAAAAAAAAAAAAAAAAAAAAAAAAAATTCCAACAAGTGTTTACAGAATTTGCCCCAACTGCCACACTTTGTGTAGTATGCGTTTAGAGATTTAATAAAAACACTATATGCTATCTGAACGCACCTACAAGGTAGGTGCATAATTAGCTGATAATCCATCACAAATCATTAAAGCTCCATTCTTTATAATGCATTCCTGTAGCTCAAACAGTAGAGCAAAGTCAAGTCACCATTATTTATATAGCTCCTTTTACATTGCAGATTGTGTCAAAGCAGCTTTATGGTATTAAACAGGGAAATAGTGTGCCATTCTCCTCTGGCCAGACGAGACCAGCTGTTTAATTCTAGGCTGCAGCAGAGTCAGATTGTGCAGAGGACTCATCTGGTTACCGGGGTCTTGTCCCGATGGCCATCTTGGTGACAAGGTCTTCACTGGGGATCTGTCTCTGGGGCTCATCTAGGTGTCCAGGTCTCCGCTGACGTTCAAGGCTGTAGAGGTCATCTCTAGGTGCTGATCCACCAACTGATCTGGATACAGACTGGATCTGGTGGCTACGGTGACCTCGGAATAAGAAAGAAAACAGACTAATATTAGTGTAGATGCCATTCTTCTTGCAATGTAACAAGTACATCATGTGTTATAGGAAATGTTCCCAGTTCCAGTTGACCTACTGTAATTAATGCAGCCTAACAATCCTTTAACAGATTTGAATATTAGAAGCGTATTAGTGTGTTATGTGTAAGCCAGGTTAAAGAGATGTGTTTTTAATCTAGATTTAAACTGACAGAGTGTGTCTGCCTCCTGAACAGTGTTAGGTAGATTGTTCCAGAATTTGGTAGCTAAATAGGAAAAGGATCTAACGCCCGCAGTTGATTTTGATATTCTAGGTATTTTCAAATGGCCAGAGTTTTGAGAATGCAGCAGACGTGAAGGACTATAATGTGATAAGAGCTCGCTCAAGTGCTAAGATGCTAAACCATTCAGGGCTTTATAAGTAATTGGCAAGATTTTAAAATCAATGCGATGTTTAATAGGGAGCCAGTGCAGTGTTGACAGAACGGGGCTAATATGGTCATACTTCTGGGTTCTAGTAAGGACTGTAGGTGCTGCATTTTGGACCAGCTGGAGTTTGTTTATTAAGCGCGCAGAACAACCACCCAATAAAGCATTACAATAATCTAACCTTGAGGTCATGAACGCATGAATTAATGTTTCTGCATTTGCAATTGAGAGCTTAGTTGCTGAAATAATGGGGTTGATTCCCAGGGAATGGATAACAATTAAAAAACAACCTTTAACTAGTTTACTTTGCCTAACTTATCAGTTGATGTTATCACCGTTACGATGGCAAATCACAAGAAAAGGCTCCAACTGGAATGTATTGCAGATGACATGATCGAGACCACAAACTAGACAGAAAAAAAAAAGTACTTGAATACTGTTTGGGTAACTTAACTCAATAAAATGTGTACCTAATGCAGCACAAGTTCTGGCAAATGCATGAATGTAAATATAATGTAAAATCAAATGTATTTTGGTTTACCTAATTTCAGCTCTTGCTTTCCCAGGGAAAGCAAGAGCTGATAAAATGTAGAAACTGTAACTTGAATGCAATGTAAGTCGCTTTGGATAAAAGCGTCTGCTAAATGCATAAATGTAAATGTAAATGTAAAATTGACAGCTGGCCATGTGATGATTCTGCCGCTCATAGTCAACAACCGTGTTTTTGCTTGGAGAAATCTCCTGTAACAGAGTCACAACATCCTGTTAGTGTTGTTATGCTTTATGGTCAGAAAAAAAAACTACAGTACAATAACAGAATTAAAATGAACAACATTCATAATATTTGTTAGCGAAACTTCCTATATATTGCTAGTCCTTTCCTATACAACCCGTTCTGTGGGTTAACGTTAGTGGAGAGCAGCGGCTAATATAGTAGTTAACGGTAATGTTAGCTTATTAATCACCTGTTGTTAGCACTGCTACGATGCAATCACAAGAAAATACTCCAATACACCTCCGTTGCAGATGACATAAACAATAGATTACAACCTGAAAATAAAATAAAAAAGATGTGCATAACAGCTGTTTCTTAACTCAATTTTTTCTTTACTATTTTTATGTTAGCTCGCTGTTATGTAACGTCTGACTCTGACATAACCTGCGATAAAAAGGCAGTGTAGAATTATGCTTCCCTGATTAATTCCCTGATTGATTCGGATAACTGAGGTTATAACTTAACTTACCAGCTGATGTAATCACTGTCATGATGGCTCCAAAATACACCCCTGATGTTGCAGACGATAAGATCCACAAACTTGAACATAAAAAACCGCGAAGAACTACAAAGAATAACAAAAACTGGATACAGTTGTAGCTCTTCTGATTGGCCAAACTTCTCTGATCTCTGAAGAATGCCCACCGTTGCCTCTACAGATGCACAAATCACTTTTTCTTCATATTTCACACAGATATATGGTGCAAAACGGAGTGCGCGAAACTTGTCATTTGCAAGTGAAAAACAGCATCTGAGACTCGTAGCAGCAGATTCACGCTGTTGTCATTATATGTACTTGTGTTTTTGCAAGAAAAAACATCCAAGAAAAAAATATATATGTAAGAAAACATTCTACAAGTGTGCAAATCTCATTGCTACAATTCACATACTGATTTGCGGATGTTCAAAATTCGTCCGTGACTTCACATTTTTGATGCAGGTGTGTGAATGTGTTTTGCACCATATTCACTGCAGCAATGGTAGCAAAACATGTGAGCGTATGAGTTTCTTGATTTGTGATTCGTGGAATAGGATTTGTGTATCTGCAATGAAGGATTCGAGAAGGTGTAACTGTTGTGTTTGTGGTTGAGAGAAAAAAATCTACAAGTTTGCAACTTTTGTCTGTGATTTCAAATTTACTGATACGCATGTGTGGCTGGCTATTCTCTACAACTACAAATTCCGCTGTCACAGACGCTCTGTGTGCTGTTCACAGAGTGCTGTATCCAAGCATGTTAACAGAAAGTTAAGTGGAAGGAAAAAGTGTGGAAGAAAAAGATGCACAACCAACCGAGAGAACCGCAGCCTTATGAGGATTGTCAAGCAAAATTGATTCAAGAATTTGGGTGAACTTAACAAGGAATGGACTGAGGCTGGGGTCAAGGCACCAAGAGCCACCACACACAGACGTGTCAAGGAATTTGGCTACAGTTGTCGTATTCCTCTTGTGCGACTTGCCTGGGAGAAGAAGAACTGGACTGTTGCCCAGTGGTCCAAAGTCCTCTTTTCAGATGAGAGCAAGTTTTGTATTTCATTTGGAAACCAAGGTCCTAGAGTCTGGAGGAAGGGTGGAGAAGCTCATAGCCCAAGTTGCTTGAAGTCCAGTGTTAAGTTTCCACAGTCTGTGATGATTTGGGGTGCAATGCCATCTGCTGGTGTTGGTCCATTGTGTTTTTTGAAAACCAAAGTCACTGCACCCGTTTACCAAGAAATTTTGGAGCACTTCATGCTTCCTTCTGCTGACCAGCTTTTTAAAGATGCTGATTTCATTTTCCAGCAGGATTTGGCACCTGCCCACACTGCCAAAAGCACCAAAAGTTGGTTAAATGACCATGGTGTTGGTGTGCTCGACTGGCCAGCAAACTCACCAGACCTGAACCCCATAGAGAATCTATGGGGCATTTTCAAGAGGAAAATGAGAAACAAGAGACCAAAAAATGCAGATGAGCTGAAGGCCACTGTCAAAGAAACCTGGGCTTCCATACCACCTCAGCAGTGTCACATACTGATCACCTTCATGCCACGCCGAGTTGAGGCAGTAATTAAAGCAAAAGGAGCCCCTACCGAGTATTGAGTACATATACAGTAAATTAACATACTTTCCAGAAGCCCAACAATTCACTAAAAATGTTTTTTTTTATTGGTCTTATGAAGTACTCTAATTTGTTGAGATAGTGAATTGGTGGGTTTTTGTTAAATGTGAGCCAAAATCATCACAATTCAAAGAACCAAAGACTTACACTACTTCAGTCTGTGTGCACTGAATTTATTTAATACACGAGTTTCATAATTTGAGTTGAATTACTGAAATAAATGAACTTTTCCTTGACATTCTAATTTTTTTTTTTTTTAAGTAACGCAATAGTTACTTTGCCTGGTAATTAGTTACTTTTATAATGATGTAATTCAGTTACTAACTCAGTTGCTATTTGTGAGAAGCAAGTAGTAACTATAACTAATTACTTTTTTAAAATAAAGTGCCCAATGCTGGTGGGAGCACATACAGGCTAAACAGGAGCGGTGCAAGAATTGAGCCTTGTGGGACTCCGCATGTCATGGACATCCACTTAGACTTATGCTCTCCTATACTCACATAATAACCTCTCCCTTCTAAGTATGACCTGAACCATTTGAGTACCATCCCAGAAAGCCCGTCCCAGTTTTCCAGTCTCTCTATAAGTATGTTATGATCGACAGTGTCAAATGCAGCACTAAGATCTAGTAGTACCAGCACTGATATTTTGCCAGAATCAGAATTAAAGCAAATATAATTTATTATCTTAATGAGTGCTGTCTCTGTGCTGTGATGGTGTCAGAAACCAGATTGAAAATTGTCCGGGTATCCATTTGAGTTTAAGTAGTTGTTCAGCTGATTAAAAACTACCTTTTCAATAATCTTGCCTATAAAATGAAGGTTTGATATTGGTCTATAGGTGCTCAATATGGTGTTATCAAGATTGCCCTTTTCAGAAGGGGCTTAACAACTGCAGTTTTCAGGGATTTTGGAAAAGTCCCAGAAAGAAGTGAGGCATTCACCACTTCTAAGAGATCTGCTTCTAAACATTTAAGCACACTTTTGAAAAAAAGATGTGGGAAGTGTGTCAAGATAGCAGGTTGATGATTTAAGGTGCTGCACTATTTCTTTCAAAATTTTGCTGTCAATTGCTTAAAAAACAGACATAGCAACTTCTTTTTGAAATTGCGGTTGAATCTGTCTGACCTCTGCATAACTTGAGGATGTGCTAATCACCTTTCTGATATTATTGATCTTCTCAGAAAAGGAAGCAAACTCATTGCATTTGCTGTCGGAGAGCATTTCACTGGGAATCTGACATGGGGAGTTTGTCAGTCTCTCAACAGTAGCAAAAAAGAGTGCGAGTGTTGTTTAAGTTACTGTTTATAAGGTTTGAGGAGAAGGTCTGTCAAGCTGTGGCTAGTTCCACATTGAAAGCATGAAGGCTGTCTTTATAGATATTATAGTGAATTTCAAGTTTTGTCTTCCGCCAGATCCACTCAGCATTTCTGCATTGTCTTTTCATACTCTGAACTGCTGTTGATTTTCTTGTCTGCCAGTCTTCTTACTGACTTTTACATCAATATCATCAATAACATTCTTAACTTTTGAGTTAAAGGAATCAAGGACAAGATCAACAGAGCCTGCAGAAATGCTTGGTGTTAAAGATATAGCCTCCATAAATAGCACACTAGTGTTTTCGTTAATGCACCTCTTTCTGACAGAGACAGATCTAGATTCAGTGGTAACATTGATCAATATATCAAAGAAAATACAGAAGTGATCAGATAGTGCTACATCCTTAATAACAATGGATGAAATGTTTAGACCTCTACTGATGAGTAAATCTAGAGTGTGTCCACGATTGTGTGTGGGTCCATGCACATGCTTAATCAGGTCAAAAGTGTTTAAAATAGTTTCACGAGTTCACCCTTACATCTAATCTGATTGCAAATAGTAAGCATATTTTGGCGTGCTGTCCTGGGGGACGGCTCCGAGCCCAGAATATAGCCTGAACCCAGAGAACTCCTCCTATCCCTAATATGGGATAAAAATAGATTAGGAGTGAGGAGTTGGGGTGGAGAAGGTATGCCGGAAAAATTAAAATCCCCTGCAATAGCAAAACAGTCAAACTCTGAGGAAATCACTGATAACAGTTCTGTGAACTCTTCAACAAAGGTTGGAGAGTATTTTGGAGGCCTGTAAATAATGATAAACAGAATGCGTGGAGCACCTTTCAGCACAATACCTAGATATTTAAAAGACAAATAATGACCAAATGACACTTGCTTGCATTGATAGACATCTTTAAATAGAGTAGCTCCACCTCTCCTAATAGTTCTGCAGACATTTATAAAAGTTAAGTTAGGAGGGGCTGTTTCATTGAAGACTGTTGCACTGCAGCTGTCTTCTAGCCATGTTTCATTTAGAAACATAAAATCCAGGTTGTTTGTGGTTATTAAGTCATTGATCAGAAATTATTTATTTTTTACTGAGCGAATGTTTAAAAATGCTAACTTGATGACTACTTTTTGTCTCTACAGCAATCTTAGTTTGATGCATAATAGGCCGCAGATTAGATGGGTCAGCCATATGGCTTAAGAAGGCCTTAGACTTTCTATCACGTGATGAAACAGAAATAGAGAAAGCTACAAGCACACTGGGTTCCCGCTTGTTCTGTAAATATTTGTGAAGATTGCTGCTATCATAGTGAGGACCCGACACATATCACTGAGCTGTTATCAGTTGTTTTTGGTTCACCTACAGCAGATAGAGGAGGGTTTGGGCCCTGGCGTTGTGGCAGCGGCCGGAGAGCTCTCACAGGAGGAGGAGGGTGAGCTGGGCCCACAGGCTTAGATGGTTGGGGGGCCCGCTGTTTTTTAGTTGATATCTGTGGGCTGTGTGGGTCACACAGCATTTGAGGATGAGAAGTGTCTTTCAAAGTGCTCTAGCTGATGTCTATTTGCTTCCAATCAGAGCGGGTTAATAAGTTGTGTGCTTGAGGCTTGTTTGAATTGGTACCTTTTTAGACAAGTTCAGTATGGCTGTGTGCATGCCAGGGATGACTCAAGTATTGCTGGTGTTTCCTATTTCCCGTGCTAACTTATTTCCTGTGCTAAATTAACCTTAAGAGGGTCACTCGCCCAGCTACACAAGCGTGTATGTTAATGTCTATTTGTGGATTACTTCAGATAAATTTGACGCATTTGTTTTCAGCTAGAATAAGCCACTTTTTTTTCCTGTACCCAATTACTACATTACCTCAAAGTATAGTACACTGAAAATAAATAAATAAATAAATAAACAATTTTCACTGTTATTAATAATACAGTAAGGCACTATGAATGCTGAAAGGTATATAAAGGTTTTAGAGCAGCATATGCTCCCCTCCAGACGACGTCTATTTCAGGGAAGGCCTTGTGTATTTCAGCAGGACAATGCAAAACCACATACGGCAGCTAGTACAACAGCATGGCTTAGTAGTAGAGGAGTCCGGGTGCTGAATTGGCTTGCCTGCAGTCCAGATCTTTCACCTATAAAGAACATTTGGCACATCATTAAACAAAAAAATACGTCAAAGATGACCACGAACTCTTCAGCAGCTGGAAACCTATATCAGGCAAGAATGGGACCAAATTCCAACACCAAAACTTCAGAAACTCATAACCTCGATGCCCAGACGTCTTCAAACTGTTTTGAGCTGCTACACCATGGTAAACATGCCCCCGTCCCAACTATTTTGATACCTGTAGCAGGCATCAAATTTGAAATGAGCTCATTTTGTGCATAAAATTGTAAAATTTCTCAGTTTAAACATTTGTTATGTTATCTATATTCTATTGTGAATAAAATATTGGCTCATGTGATTTGAAATTCTGATTAGTTTTCATTTTATTCAAATTTAAAAAACGTCCCAATATTTGTAAAGTTGGGGCTGTTTATAGACACACAAATCCACAGAGTCCAGAGGAAATATTATTGCTCAAATATCAAGTCTTTTACAACTTTGCAGACTTGGTATTGTTATACTTCACTGAAGTGTTATCTTTATCTTTTATGTTTCTCCTAATAGTTACACTTTGTTTCGATTGTCCACTATAGACATTCAACTAACTATAATAAGTTTGTAACTAGATGTCAACTAACTCTCATTAGAGTATTAGTGGATGGTTAAATTAA
The DNA here is from genome assembly GCA_039654775.1 of Spinibarbus caldwelli. Lineage (NCBI taxonomy): Eukaryota > Metazoa > Chordata > Actinopteri > Cypriniformes > Cyprinidae > Spinibarbus > Spinibarbus caldwelli. Next base: position 22,877,205 of record CM077238.1, read on the forward strand.
GATTAGGATTAGGGTTAGAAGAATAAGTGGACATCTACTTCAAAAGTAGAATGTCCTTTGGCAGATCATCAAAATATAGTGTCAGCAGATATTATTAAATTATCAAATTACTAGTTAATAGAATGTCTAAAGTGGACTATGAAAATAAAGTGTTACTGAGTTATCAAATGTGAATAGAATAGCTAAGATCAAATGTGATGAAAAAAACGAGTTCATATCTAGATCTCGGATTACAGACAAACTGAGCACAATTTGAGACACTATTTGCCAATTTGAGACACGATTACTGGGTCTGTTGAGATTACTGGGCCTTTTTCTAAGGAGAAACATATGAGCAGCAAGATGTCTCCAAATACTCTATTAAATTTCATTAATGTCTACGAGAAGTGACTGAAATGTCAAAGAGCTCTAAAAAGAGATGTTTTTTTTTATAATTTTGTTTTCTGCATAAGTTAAATAATTAAGTTAAATTTTGGGTTTATCTGTAAACTCTCTTGCATTAAGCTGTAATTAGCTTAATGCAAAACTATAAGTACATGATTTGTCCCCATTTATATAAATAGTGTGTGTGTGTGTGTATGTGTGTGTGTTTGTCTGGGAGGTAGACAGGAGTCAGTCTGGCGGGACATCAACAGAAACTCTACTCCATTTCCTGAGTCAGGAAGAGACTCGATGGTGTGTGTGTGTGTTGGTGGGTGCTCAATCTTTGCTTACATTGTGGCGACAAAGATAAACCTCAAATCATCCATATTGAGGAGCAGACAATGTTGCCCATGAGGACAACAGATTAATAAACTAAATGTCTTAATGACTAAATGTCCTTATGTGAGGGTTAGTATTATGGGTATTGGGTTAAGAGACACAAAATTAGCTAATTAAATAATAATAATAATAATAATAAAATAGAAGTCAATGGAAAGTACCCACCATTATAGCAAAACACGCAGTCTTATGACATTTGCAAGAATCTTTGCAGGTTTATAATGTTTAAAAGTGGCAAAATATTTTAAATGACGGGGTAAACTTTGAATCAGAATAAATCTAATAATCATAAATATCTTAATTGCAAGCACGCATATAATACAGTGGTCATATGTATAGAATTTATTTTATTCATGCTATATAACTCGAAGGTCTCAAAATGTATACAGATCTACAGTATATATTTTCATACAGTGGTCATATGTATAGAATTTATTTTATTCATGCTATATAACTCGAAGGTCTCAAAATGTATACAGATCTACAGTATATATTTTCATACAGTGGTCATATGTATAGAATTTATTTTATTCATGCTATATAACCTTCGAGTTATATAGCATGAATAAAATAAATTCTATACATATGACCACTGTATGAAAATATATACTGTAGATCTGTATACATTTTGAGAAATTTAGAATGAATCAAATCAACTGTTATGTTGCACTTACACAGTTATATAGCATGAATAAAATAAATTCTATACATATGACCACTGTATGAAAATATATACTGTAGATCTGTATACATTTTGAGAAATTTAGAATGAATCAAATCAACTGTTATGTTGCACTTACACAGATCAGGAATAACATTATGACCACTGACAGGTGAAGTTAATAACAGAGATTATCTCTTCATCATGGCACCTGTTAGTGGGTGGGATATATTAGGCAGCAGGTGAACATTTTGTCCTCAAATTTGATGTGTTAGAAGCAGGAAAAATGGGCAAGCATAAGGATTTGAGCGAGTTTGACAAGGGCCAAATTGCGATGGCTAGACAACTGGGTCAGTGCATCTCCAAAGATGCAGCTCTTATGGGGTGTTCCTGGTCAGCAGTGGTCAGTATCTATCAAAAGTGGTCCAAGGAAGGAACAGTGGTGAACTGGTGACAAGGTCATGGGTGCCCAAGGCTCATTAATGCACGTGGGGAGCGAAGGGTAGCCCGTTTGGTCCGATCCAACAGATGAGCTACTGTAGCTCATTAATGCAGTTAATGCTGGTTCTGATGGAAAGGTGTTAGAATACACAGTGCATCGCAGTTTGTTGCGTATGGGGCTGCATAGCTGCAGAACAGTCAGGGTGCCTATGCTGACCCCTGTCCACCGCCGAAAGCACCAACAGTGCTGATGCATTTGAGCATCAGAACTGGACCACGGAGCAGTGGAAGATGGTGGCCTAATCTGATGAATCATGTTTTCTTTTACATCACGTGGATGGCCAGGTGCATGTGCATCACTTACCTGGGGAACACATGGCACCAGGATGCACTATGGGAAGAAGGCAAACCGACGGAGGCAGCTTTGGGCAATGTTCTGCTTGGAAACCTTGGGTCCTGCATCCATGTGGATGTTACTTTGACAAGTACCACTTACCTAAGCATTGTTGCAGACCATGGAAACAGTATTCCCTGGTGGCTGTGGCCTCTTTCAGTAGGATAATGCGCCCTGCCACAAAGCAAAAATGGTTCAGGAATGGTTTGAGGAGCACAACAACGAGTTTGGGGTGTTGACTTGGCCTTCAAAATTCCCAGATTTCAATCCATTTGAGCATCTGAGGGATGTGCTAAACAAACAAGTCGGATCCATGGAGGCCCCACCTCACAACTTACAGGACTTAAATGATCTGCTGCTAACATCTTGGTGCCAGAGACCACAGCACACCTTCAGGGGTCTAGTGGAGTCCATGCCTCAATGGGTCAGGGCTGTTTTGGCAGCAAAAGGGGGACCAACACAATATTAGGAAGGTAGTCATAATGTTATGCCTGATTGGCATGGACTCCACTAAACCTCTGAGGACCAAGACCACTAGACCAAGATGTTAGCAGCAGATCCTTTAAGTCCTGTATTTGTGAGGTGGGACCTCCATGTTTTGCCTGCATTTTTAATTTTGCACTTCATAACTTTGTATTTTAAAGTTAACGAAAATGTCCATAAAATTACTGGACAGAAAATTACCAATACATTTCGTTTTGGTGTCAAGCCATTCGTTAGTCTGGTTGTTTGATGAGAAAGAGATTAAATATAGTTGCAATAAATGCTTTAAGAATCCATACAACTTTAGCAGCAGATGACTATTATTCTGCTGCATGGAACTAAGGACGGCATGGTTTGATCTTTGGTTAACCAATCAGGAGCTGTTTCATTCCTGCCCACTATGATGGATGAAAAATGCAATGGAGTTGGGGATCCAAATGCAGGCTTTATTGGAAAGAGCATGGTCAAAAAAGGCAGGGTCAGACACCAGCAAACAACAATGTCCAAGGGCAAGACAAAAAGAGTAATCCATAAAAGAGGCACTGGTCATGGCAGGCAGCAATCAAACAAAACCAGGCAAACAGTCCAAAGTCAAAGAACACAGACAAGACAAGGCAAGGCAATGAACAAAACAAGGCAAGGAAAATAGAGAAAAACACACAGTAGTGTCACACGTGTGCGTGTGTGTGCAATTTATATAGTCCCACTGATGGGTAACAGGTGTGATCGTAATCAGTTCCTAGATTGGGGATTATGGGAAATTGAGTCCGGGAGGATACAGAATTTACACTGCAGGTCTTGATGCCCAATTCTGATTTGTTGCCTATATCCGATTTTTTTGACCGTCCATTTACATGTTCTTTCAATTGTGACCCATATCCGATTCATGTGTTTACACTTACCATACCATCTGAAACATTGCGCATGCTTAAAGAATAATATCACGTTATTAAACTGCAGAGAAGTACCAAATTGTTGCGGTTTTAATGACTTACAGAACACAAAACCTCAGAAAATCCGATCTGCCTGTTTACATGGCAATCACATTGGCACATATCTGATTTATATTTCCACATATGAATGAGGCCTGAAACCGATCTCGGAATATCCAAATGCATCTGATCTGTGTCACATATGAGCAAAAAATTGGAATTGGGTCACATTTAACTGACAGTGTAAACGTAGCCGTAGAGACCTCTGAAGGTGAGCGAGAGGAATGACAGGGACTGAATTTATAACACTCACATGTAGAGAAAGAATATTTAGACTGTTTATCCATTTGGTACATTAGATTTGAGATAAAACAAAAATAAAAAAATATGAAAAAACAACAAAAGATTCATTTGTATGTTCATGAGAAGGGTTGAATAGGTAATAAATCAACAGTTTCCTAATTTTCCGTTTTGAAGACAAAAATGAGAAAACAAATTATCCAAAGTTATACATGGACCTACACTTGTAATTTGCTTGCAAAGGTCCTCCGTTTCCCAAAGATTGATAAGGATATTATTTTGATTTTAACTCATTCAATTAAAATAGCAGCAAAAAAGGCAAGAGATCTTCTTCAAGAAGATTTTTTTTTTTTTATTTGTCAAACACAGAGTGACAACTCGCAATTTACATAGTTTCACTTTAAACAAGTGCATACCTTTGAGCATGCGGTAATGTTTCAGGAGCAAGGTCACGCCTCAACCAATCACCTAACTTCCTGAAACCTTCATATATCAGACTGCCTCATACCGTACTGTTTGTCTCTTTTTCTCAAAATTCACTACCAATTTATCCAGAGATACAGATAAACTCACCTGATCCAGACGACAATCTGTCATGCCAACATCCATTCCTCTACCCTTCCTTCAGCCATTTACAGCAATACGGCTCCTGTTTTTTCTAATAACTTTCAAATAGCTACTATTACACTCCCGATGCCAGATCTTACCCTAGCATCCCAATATGCAAATATTTTCATAACAACATGAGCTGATTAAAATGAAGAAAGTTATCAACATAACTGCTATTCAAAATGGTAAGCAAGAGCTGCTTTGTTTATGTTTCGTATCTGCATATATTTTGTATATCCTTTTTTCGGTTTCTCCTTTTGAATGATGAATATAGTGTATACTATTGATAGCTGCTCATATAGACAGCTAATTCCTCTCACGCAGGTACAGAATGCACGTGTTAGTTTTCAGTTGGCTTTAGTCTGTGTGGTGTGTTCAAGCGCATCTTTTTGATCCAAATGCTGCCGACGCAAGGCGATGACACCGTCAGCTTTCATCGCCGCTAGATCTTTGAAGTTGGCTTAATGTTGGCTTAGAAGTTAGCTTAGCCTTTGCCATCTAGCACCAGTCAATATACTTTAGCCACAGCTACGCCACCACTATATCAGCTATAGCAGTCCATCGCCCTTCTCCAGTCTCAGCAGCTCTATGCTTGCAAATTTTAGCCGGTAATTACATAGATCTAGCTCAGCTTATCCAGCCATCCCTCATTAACATTAGTCAGCCCAGAGAACTGCGATGCAACTTGGTCATCCTATTCACTCCAGATCAAAAAAATCTCACTCCTACAGAATTCGCTCTAGTGTTCCCTGTTTATCGAGACATCATCTGCTCTGTATAACCAGACTGCAGGCCTGAATTTGACAGTTATCTTTCAGTTATTCTTGATATGGCATTACGCTTTGGAGTGACTGGGTTTTACAACTATCACATTCTATTCACTACTCTAACAGCAGGACATCTACAGCAGTTCAATCAAGGGACCTCCTTGACGACTTTCTAATCGTCACATCTCCATCTTGTTACTTTCCATGTTTATTTATATAGTATTGTTGGATTGTACGTGCTGCTGTGTGCTATCTTTCTCTCTCTCCCCTTCTGTGTCTCTGTGTGTTACTGCTGCTCAACCAGGTGCGGAGAAGAGGAAGGTGATTGCTCTCACCTGTTGCTCGTTACTGTGCAAGAGGCTGCAAGCTCAAAAGCTGTTCAATATGCCTACCACACTAAAGCTTGACTTCCAGGGTGTTCTATCTCTTGCCTGCTTTGTGTTGTCTTGTAAGAGTGTGATACTGTGTAAAACTTACCCAGGTTACGGCTTATTGAAGCCATCCGATTACGTAAGTGGCGTTGTTGTTGCGCTACGTGTCTCTCTATGTTGGAAGCTGTAGGGAGGTGGGTGCCATTTTATTTCTGTGAATCTTTTTCTCTTGTTTTTGTTTAGTTAGGGAGTTAGTGTACATTTCTGTTGTTATTTTTCTTTTGTTTTGTCAGTTTTACTCCCTAACTAGTCAGAGGGTCCTTTTGTTTGTTGTTTTGGCCTTTCCCCCTCCTGAAGTCTATTTTTGCTTCCTATTTTACTTTGTCATTTGGAAATTCTGTAAATAAAAACACTTGGTTTCTTGGAATTTGACGTGTCTGTTGTGCCTGGCAGGGGACTGGTACTCGCTCACCCCAACCAATTTTATGCTTACTTTTCTCTGTTACTCCCTTACCCTAGACCCTTACATCTGGGATGTAACAATCTGTACCACCACTATCAGTCCTTTCCACACTAATCAATGTTTTTACTGAACTTGGCGTTGAGTTTAAGCATCACTCTTGACTCAGTTTCATTTCAAGCATCTCTGCCCCCTACAAAAATCTACCAAATCTCACTGCTTCTTTCCAACTTCCTATTAGCAGATAGATGTACAAAGCACCAGCTACTAGCACTTCTAGGCCACCTCAGCTACGCAATCTGGATAATCCCTTTAGGGAAATCCTTCTTGTCAAACCTTCTGTCGAAAGCAGCAGCCATCCCTTCTCTCCACGACAGTGTCACATTAGATGACGCATGCAAATTGGAAACGCGCCTCTGGCAACAACTCCTTTCATCCTGGAATGGCTTTTTTTTTTTTTTTTTTTTTTAAATATAATGACTACATCACTCATCCTGACGACATCCAACTATACACTAATGCAGCACCCTCAATAGGCTTCAGTAGTTATTATGGTGGGCACTGGTTTGCCTTCGAATGGCCTCCAGAGTTCAGTTCTCTCAATTTGCAGTCAGGGGCATTCTCTTACAAATTTTATGAAATATCCCCCATAATCATAGCAGCCATATTTTGGGGGCACGAATGGTCAAGAAAATCAATACTCATCCACTCAGACAATGCAGCAGTAGTTGAAATTATAAACAAAGGCAGATCACATTCAGCACTTATTCTGCAATTCATGCGCAGGCTCACTTTCTCTGCTCAACAACAATTCCTCCTCCGAGCAGCTCACATATCGGGACACCTTAATCAACTACCCAATAAAGTTATAGTTAAAAGTTCATAGTTAAAAGCATGCAATAAAGTAATTTGTACATTTTTAAAGCTCATTTTAAAATATTGAAACATTTGAAAACAATGAATTTAGAGGGGGGAGGTGGGGAATCTGCTATACACATATCAGACATAACTGTGTTGAGAGAAAAAACAGAAGTTATCGACAAATCATTTAAATTTGACGGTAGTCAGAGGAACATAAAAATCAGAAAATATGAGCAGCTATAAAATTATTGTAGCAACAAATACATATATACAAATGATTAAATAAATCACAAATTATAATGGCATAAACAACATACAAAAGTCTAACCAAAACGAATTTAAGAAACAGACAAATTACAAAATAAAATAAATTGTAATGACATTCCTTATAAACTACATATAAAAGTCTAACCAAAACGAATTTAAAGAGAAATTCAAATGCACCTATACATCTCCCATTCGGCACGAATACAAATATTTCCCACAAGAGGCTCCTGCGCGATCGCTTAGTTTTTAGCCTATGTTTCCATTCAAAGTTACGAATTAAACTTATGTGCAAAATTTGAATAACGCATAAAACATTTGTAAACAAAGCACCGTTTCCATCTAGTGAGTCGAAGAGAACAAAATCGTCACTCTCTGATTAATTTGCGCTAAATATCACTAAGAAAAATTAAATTTGCTGCAGTAGGAGAAGGCTAAGGTTATACGATTATTTTTTTGTATAAAATAAATTACGAGCTTCAGAGCGTGCAGACGAAAGGCGGTCATGTTATCTTATTTTCAGAGCCTTCTGTTTGGGAACGCAAATCTGGGAGTTAATTATAGAAGCACTTTGACGAGACTTTGCTCAAGCATTTTAGAATGACAAAACTAGCATTTCAGAAGCGGTGCAAAGAGATCGGTCCATTGGTCGGTCCAGTTATGCTGTCCCATTGATGCACATTAAGGGATTTATTCGGTAAAAGTGTTTCCATCGTAGTTTATGCGCATATTTTCTTACCGGATAAGAATTTTAACCTACTTAGTTGAGCGCAGAAGTTTTTTATGCACATTTTTAGAATGTACCTATGTGCATCTTGGCGTTCCATCCAGCGTTTTTTTTATGTGATATATCAAAATGTGCATAAAAATAGGTTCATGGAAACACTGAGTTAGTAGCTTCCTGTTAATTTACAGTTGTAGAGATTAGTGGTTCTTTGAGCTAAAAGTTCTAATTCTAGATCAGTACAATGAATGTTTTTCGTTCTGAATAGTAAGTTTGCTCGTGATCATGTGCAGGGGGGCCCGTCCAGTCATTTGGGGGGGCACTGCACCCCCTTGGCGACGGGCCTGCTTTAATCTCATAGCCGAATTATTGTCTCATTTCTCTTTTCAGAAATTCTGACTCTTGGCCCCAGAATCAGACATTCATCCTTCTCTTGGTCCCACAGTTTTCGGCAACAATTTTCAACTAAACCTGCAGATCAGAAATCTTACAATTGCTTCTCAAGAAGCAATTCTTAACTGCCTTGCCCCGAGCATGCTTAACTAGCTAGAACTGTTTCAAGCTTAGCAAGTCTTCTATCAGCTTCCTTTCCCATCAAATGACATGATTTCCATTTGGAACTTCATATCTTACGTTCATTCCTCCCTAAAGATTCGCATGTGCTCTGTCCAAACCTACATATCAGGGATCAAAACTTCTACAAACTAACCACTGGCAACAATTGCCCTGCTATCTCATTCTCACACCTCTCACACACTCCTCAGATACTCTCATCTTCACCCTTTGAAGAAACAAATCTGACCAATTAGGAACATAATTTCCTATTTACATCTTCCGTCTAAATTCCTTACTCAGTCCATTTGAACCTATTTATGAATATGTCCGCTCTAGATGTGCAGGGCGAGCATCTCCCAAAGATCTGCTCTTTCTTACTGAAACTGGAAAACTGGCCACAAGATTCTGGTTTAGCAAGCACTTCTGTCAAATCCTCCGTATCTCTGGCCTATCTCCAGAACATTATTCAATTCATTCCTTTCGCATTGGAGCAGCAACCTCAGCAGCCAGATGTGGAATCTCAGATGAGACCGACAGAGATCAGAATAGATAGAGATCAGAATCCTAGGCCGCTGGTCATCACAAGCATATCACACATATATCCGCAACAATCACAAAGACCTCCATCAAGCTCAAGCTTACCTCAGCTCTTCCGAACTTTAGAGGGTCCTAATCGTCTGGCCTAAAAATACAAACCGTCATCCCCCATCATCCCTTCCCCGTACCCCTTCATCCTCATCCCTAACATTCTGTGTATTACAGCTATTCCTTAGTATTTTTGGTTGTGGTGTGGTCATTGCTCGTGAACACAACATAAAACAACATTTTGATATCACATACCTACTGTATCATCATATGATACGACCATATCTAACTACATTTATTAACTTCATTATTTCCATTCGGGTATTAACATTTTTATTTTTCTACAAGTGAAAAAGTTAAAATAGATGCCACAATTTTTTTTTTTCTCCTTTTTTTTTTTGATGTGCACATTTCAATCCAAAGTGGTTGATGAAACTAGAGGAATCTGCCTGTAATATGTTGTACACAGAGAGCACAGATCAAAAGCTAGAGCATGATGCTAGCAACACCAAGGTCATTGATTTGATTCCCATGGAATCCATGAACTGGAAAAACAGAAAGAAAGAAAGAAAGAAAGAAAGAAATATACAGTATATATATATATATGATCAAAATGACATTTTTCAAGCATCGCAAAAAAGCAATGTCTTTTAATTATCTTACTTTTTTAGGGCTTTTGTACAAGCATAAGCATTGTACAAGAAATTGTTTCTCAGCCAAATAACTGATAAAAGAATAAGGAAATCTTGAAAAATCTCTACCAAAACAACTCAAATAATCAGCTGTAACTTAAAAAAAAAAAAAAAAAAAAAAAACTATTTGATCCATCATTTAGTATGATGGCATCACTGTGTTTAAAGTATCCTTATGTAGAATCATGGTGAGGAAGGCTCTGAAAATGATGCTAGTTGTTAAAAATCACTCATCTGACTTAGTGTTCCATAATTTACCCTTAAAAACAGACTCAGAAATGGAAAAGTGTCTTCAACCCTTCATTTTAACTCTTTAGTGTTGTGTAATATAGGAATAATAAGCACAATAAGCCACAACGGGTGGGTGTATAGTAGGCAGGAGGTTAAACTAGTGTGGTTTACTCTCTGATTGCTGGTGGAAGACTTACCACATGAAAGCAGGCTTCTCCCTCAGGGAAAGGAATTGGTGCCTACTTAGCAATGAGAAAACGGAGAGGACCCTTCAACCCCTCCACCTGTGTGGCCCTACGCATTCGACCACTTGAGAAGTTGATTTTTTCAGTGCCATATCAGTCATTGTCAGTTTTTACTTTATTAAGGTAATCTTTTTAAGCAATTTCTAGATCTCTTTATTAAGAAGAGTCATGTCAAAGTTTTTGATCACTAAATATTAGTATTAACAGTTATTAGTTTCTCATAAATAAATTCTTTATTGTATCCATGGAACCATCATTGCAAGTTGATTTATCCTTAGAAAACCTACAATGTAATACTTCCTTTTGTGTATATACTTTGTATATTAGATTTCTTAAAACAAAATGCTTAACATTTTTGTGTGCAACATGCATCAGACGTGACATCTGAGGCTGTGGCTAACTGCTGTGTAAAATGTCTGAAATATTCTGTAGCCACTGTGACATCCTCACACCGTGGTCCTCTTATATCTGCACTCTGTTAAAGGTTATGACAGAAATGAGTGGCCTAGAGGGGAGTGTGGAAATGTAATACTGTTGGCACATCTCATCAATCAATCAATAATTTTATTTCGGTACTCATAGACAACTTTTCACAAAATAAATAAATATACATAATTACCAAAAAAGGTGTAGGCCGAAGCCTTGCTTATTATGCCTACCCTTTATACATAGTTAACTGATGAGTGACACTTTTCACTAAGTTAGATAATACAAGATAAACAACTAGGTGCATGGAGCATTGTAATCGGTTTAAAAGTCAAATCCGAATGAAAATGCTCCATATAAACACCTCAATCGGAATAAAAATGCCCAAACCGAATGAAATTGTAATCGGTTTGAGAGGGGTGGGATAAACCTTTCTATAAACCGAACAAAATTAAAATTCTGCCATGTAAACACGTTAAACCGATTATTTTGCGTCTACGTCATCACGTCAAGAGGTCGGGTCATCAGAATGTGAACGTGATGTAGGCAACGCAGTATACTGTGATTTGGGGACACTGACACTACAGTAGAGACTGGGTAATAGTGGAGGCATAAAGTTAAAATTTCAATTATACAGTAAAAACACATTGGAATGGAGAACGCTTGCTGAACTGCCATATCTTCTCTCATGACCGGAGTGAAAACGGATCTGAAATGAAGCGCGATTTTCTGCTTAGAAACAACACAATGATGATAGTGAAAGTATAGCTCAATGAAAATAAACAACTTGACCAAAATTTGCCTTTGTCGTTTGTATTTATGTTTATTACAGATTCATAATTTCCGATCTGCTTGAATTTATAAGTTCTCACGCCAAGAATATTGTACGAAAACATGTTTGGAAATATTACGTGTGATGTAGCTCATTGCGATCACTCTGTTTTCATAAAGCAACGCTCCTTTGATTCATTGTTCAGCAACTCTTGGTAAGAAATCGTGTATTTGTTCCATTTAAGTAGGCTACAGTAAAACTTTTTAGTATCAGAATACAATTCATTTCAGAGTGGCATTACAGAAGGTCGTACTGTTATTTTATCCCTTAATGCTTTAACATTAAGAAATTAGGGTGGTATGATGATATGCGTTGATCAAGTGGGTGAGATCAAGCTATATTGGTTCTGTGTGTGGTACAGAAGATGGCCGTATGACTTCTATGATCGTGTTCTCGCCATATGACTGAGCACTCGAATGAACGCAAGAGATTCAAATATTAGTCCGTTATTCTAAGCAAGTGCAAGCTGCTATTAAAAATATTAACTCAAATTTGGGCGTTTTTTTTTTTCCTCTGGTGATTTGTATTTGTTGTTAGGCTACTTATACTTAGCGTGTCCCAAAACTGAAAGCACAGGCACATGTAAACGCCATATCGGATTAGATTACGTCTCATGTAAACAGTCCACCAAATCTTTCAATCGGAATGATTTTAATCGGAATGTCAAAAAAGTGTATATGTAAACGTGGCTAATGTTACATAAACATTTCTTAAAAGTGTACATAGATAATGTCTTGAACAAATACAACACAACCTACCTGGGCCACTACTAAGTTGATACCTGTTTGGCTTCATTGAGCCTGTTCAGCTCCTCTTCCTTAAAATACTGTGTAAGGGCACCATCCCCATTTTCTCTAAACACCATTGACATTCACTGCCACTTCCGTAGATCCAGTGTAGCCTCTCTGAGTTATCAACGCTAATTTCACTGTTTGCCTTCAGTTCATGCCAACTTTGCATAATGACTGTACAATCATTTTGTACAAACAATTGTAAAAAAACAAAAACAACAAAACAATTATTTTTATTTTTTTCAGAGGAAAAAAAAATATTATTGATTTGTTAATGAAACATTGTCTCCAACACTGTATACAAGACAATGTATGACTGGATAATATGATCTACAGCAGTGGTTCTCAATTCCAGTCTTTGCGTTCCACTGCTCTGCATATTTTGCATGTCTTTCTTATTTAACACACCTGATTCAGATAACCAGCTTGTTGGAAGAGAGCTCTATGAACTGTGTTCTGATTGACAAGGTCCCTACACAGTGTTCTTTGCTCCCTACTCCCTGAGCATTGGAAATCCATTTACGTTTACTTTACTTCGGAACATTCTTTCACAGATTTGCACTATGCCACAGCCTGCAGCGTCTTCACACACAGACAAAGCTTTCTAGAGAAGTGTGAAGTCTGACATTAATATACCTCTCTAAATAAATTTAAACTCACATCTCACACACTTTAATACCCTTTGAATGGAACATATATGCTTCCTTCAATGTGGAATCATGGCAGAATAATCTGTGATGTCCACTTATCGGTGGTACGCGAGGACTAGAATTGAGAACAACTGTTCTACAGAATGAATGAATAAATAAAAGGGAAATTTTACATCAGGAAATTTAAAAGCAGTCTAGAAATGAATGTTTTATCATGCTTGTATCATGTTTTTTTTTTTTTTTTCTCTCAATGTCCTAGAATGAATACCAGACTGAAATGGATAAAACATTTTTGTTCAAACAACGGAACAAAAGAACACATGCATAAAAGAGGATAATTAGAGCTTTATGGACTGATTTACACTGCTTTACGTTCATCAATGTTCTTATCTGATTCTCTGCACCTGGAAAAGAAACAGTCTGGTCACCAATTTTGCCATCAATTCATCAACACATTCTACACACACAGCCCTGACAGTGACAGCCAGATAACAGATACCTCTTGTCTGCAGAACTTGTGGTTCTGAACCAATTTTTAGTACCGTAAACTGATAAAGTAATATGATCACCATCAGTGGTGGAAAGAGTGCTAAGAAATTGCACTTCAGTAAAAGTATTGCTACTTAAGGAATAATTTACTTGAGTACAAGTACTGAAAAATAATATGATTCAATTAAGAGTAAAAAAGTAGTTTGCTGAAAAACTACTTAAGTTACTGGGTTACAAAGTACTTTAGTGTTATTTTTCTATTTTACCCAAAATGAGACATTGTGAGCATTATGGAGCAAGGTTAACCCTAACACTCATGTACTGTAATGTCTGTTTCACAATTGAGACCCAGGAAATCCCTTATATGGACAAATGCATCAGATATCACTACAGCTGAATAACATGCAGATAGAGATGCTTTGACTGATGAAAAGTGGAGGACAATAAACACACAGTACTCACCCTGTGGTCTGTGTGGGTCCTAACGCCCCAGTATAGTGACGGGGACATTATACTGTAAAAAAATAAATAAATAAACAAAAAAAAAACAGTCTTTCAGATGAGACGTTAAACCGAGGTCCTGACTCTCTGTGGTCATTAAAAATCCCATGGCAGTTCTCGTAAAGAGTAGGGGTGTAACCCCAGTGTCCGGGCCAAATTGCCACCATTGGCCCTTGTCAATCATGGCCTCCTAATAATCCCCACACACTTTATTGGCTCTATGACTCTCTCTCCTCTCCACCTGTAGCTGGTGTGTGGTGAGCGCACTGGCGCCGTTGTACTGTGGCTGCTGTCGCATCATCCAAGTGGATGCTGCAAACTGGTGGTGGTTTGAGGAGAGGAGAGGACCCACACCCACACCCCACGATTGTAAAGCGCTTTGGGTGTACAGAAATACACAATAAAGCGCTATATAAATGCATCATTCATTCATATATTGTCATGTTTTACGCTATGTTAAGCAAACATACTACCTATCCCTGTAGCCAGGAGCAAATATTTTATAACTAATTTTGAAAAGTACATTCATGTATTAGATTATGTGATTGTTTTTAAGCAGGGCAAAAGCAAAGAAGGGTAAGTGAGGGTTTAAAACAGTGTAAATAGAAAGGTGCCAGTAAAAAATAATGTGGGGTAAGGTCGGGCATCGTTTGAATTTTATTTATTCTGATTGTTGTCAATTCCTAATTTAATTTCCAATAAGGCACAAAATAAATAAATAAATAAATCATTAAAAAAAATTGTAGATATTTCATGTTTATTCTTTTACTGCAAAATATTTCATTGTTAGCTGAATACTATGAATGAAAATCAACAGGCTAAAGAACACACAAGGAGTCTTGACTTGAATGATTTAAAATCACATTGAAAGTGTAGTTTGTTATAATAACAAAGGTGGACTCCAGGCACATTTAAAAAAAAAAAAAAAAATGCATTTTATTTTACATGCTGACCCATACCTAAGCTTGGGAATCCAAAATCTATTCCAATTCTGGAATAGGATGCTTAAGGTCAGGAATCGTCTACTTGTTATAAAATAAAAATTGATTCTTCTTATCGATTCCTTTGTGCGCATTTTAATATGACTTTAAACCATTCAAGCACAAGAAGACTCATGCTCTGTTTTCTGTACTGCACACATAGGAGCGTAGCCATCATTTCAGAAATGAGGGGGACAGAAATGTTTAAAAAAAAAAAAAAAAAAAAAAATCCACTTTTGACTTGTCTAATTGACAGGCTTTATTTTTTCTTATGTCTTTTAACTGGCTAAGAAATCAAATGCACTGCTGGACGATAACCAATAATTTGTTTTCTATATTTATTTTCTGTATTTTCCTGATGACAATTTTAGGATTGGTTTATACAAACACATAAGGCAGAATAGTTTCTATGCTGTAATAAATGTTATGTAAATTAGCACTGCATTACGCATATACTATATATTGATTACCTGGAAATGACCTGAAATTACTTTTTTTTTTTTCTTTTTTTTTTTTTAGCTACAGCCATAGCAGATGCCTTTGTTCATATTAGGGATTTCCTGCACATCATAAGTTATTACTTCTACTAGGCCGTTTTTGAATTTCTGTGCAAGAGCGCCTTCTGGCTTCCAGTAATAATGAAACATACACTGCATGAGAGTGTTAAGCACTCCATAATGTTCACTTCACCTCGTTTTGGATATGAATAAATCGCCCGGTCATACATAGACTATCTTGTTTCTTCGCCCATGTGCACACATCCACAGCATGCACACAGAAATAGTGATTTTTTAAATGCATCTGATTGAACTATCAGCCATATGCACATACAAATGCATGCACTCTTATTTAAATGTTGTTGTTAATGTTGAGGTTATTTTAGTTTCATACATTTAGTTTAACTGCACTGTTAAAAAGGATCATCCAACTGCACACAGTTCAGTTGGATTTTTACCATCCAACTGAACTGTGTGCATGTATTTTAGACACTTACATTGTTCTTGCTCCATCCATGCAATAACTGTGTCCTTCTATCAACCGGGTTTTCTATTTACTTATACTGCTGAGTACTCTGGTACTATCAACAGTGTGACCCATTTCAGGAGCTGACAAAATTACGATTTAAAATCAGAGCATAGCTCACATTCACTAAAATATTGAAACGCTAATGATGCTGATTCAAAACGACAATGCCGGTGATTGACAATCAAAGCAAAGCGCGGTACCTCCTTTCATTTAAATGAGTCAAAACAGATATTAAACACTCAATACTGCAATAACCTAAGTGAAAACCCCAAACTCAGTCTATGAAACCATACACGTGAAGGGCCTCGAACCGTTGGTGCACTTTTCTCCAAGAGCTTCAACGTCAACAGACTTCAGTCAGATTGTACTCACAATTCCTCCATATATACGTGTGTAAAGCTTGACGGTAGTCCAGGGTCCTGAAGAGTCCTCTTGCACATTGAACCGTCCAAACAAACAATCTCTCTAGTCGCAATGGTGCATGAAATCAGTCCTCTGACAGGCCATGGTGAATCCGGCGAACAGGTCACTCCACTCTGCGCTTGAGCTGGACAAAAAATTCTCTCCGCTATCTGCTCAAAATATCCGATCGCGTCATAGCAAAACGGACCAACCACTCAGGACAGAGAGCACGAAGATCAATTAATGTCCATGCAGTCACTAATATTGAAGTCCAAAAGGCATGACACACCTATTTTTTCCTGTGACCTATTTTTTTTTTTTTTTATCTCCTCCCCTTGCCGGCTTCCCATTGGAAGGGCACTGTCCATCAATCACTCACAGTGAACATTTTCATTGGGTAAAGCAGGTACAATTAAATTTAAACACACTTTACAGAACTTCATATACACAATTATTACAAAGCTTACATTGACCTAAATTCTAAACAAATGTTTATTTTCTCTAACCAGAGAAGAAAGAGATAAAGAAAAATAAGAAAAAGAAAAATAATTTTGATACAAATATAAACTTGATATTTTACCAGTTTTTTTTATATTTTTTTAATGTATAAATCCTACATTTTCAAGGGGCTACAATTATCTAGCAGGACTGAATGGGCAGGCAAACTCGTGAATCTTTTAATTTAAACCTCTAGCGCAGTGCGTTCCTTTCCGTTAGCCTGTTAGCTTGTCATTCCCGTTTCCATTCGCGTTTCCTATCACTTTTCTCTCTGCCTCGCTCTGTTTTTTTTCTCTCTCGCTCTGTTTTTCACTCGTTCATCAAACAACTGTGGTATGTCGGAATCATTCTACAATCATGGTGAGTAATGGCTTCTCCTATTGTCACTTGCCTTGCTTGCCACATGTATAGTTTAGCTTTCTCTTTCAGTGGCGGGGGATTCACATATGATAAATGCAAGGAAATAGTTAGGCTGACAGAGAAGATTTCAGAACTAGAGACATGCATCCAAACTTTAATTGAGGATAGTAAGAATGTGAGGGCCTTAGATATGACTATCTTAGTGAGTTCTGTACATTGTTCGGTTCCGGTTGCAGAGCCCCCGCAGCAAGGAGACTGTGTGGCGGCATAGTTGTGGGACAAAACACTTGCAAGTACGATGTGTGAACTTGCAAGTACAATGTCAGACAATGTAATATGCTCTGGTCCACTTCCTGCTTACCGTGGTTATGAGATACAGTACGTAGTGTCATCACTCAATGGCTGGATGTCTAAGTGATGCCTGCAGAATAACATAGATATCATAGACAATTGGGCAAATTTTTGGGGCAGACTTGACCTGTTAAAAAGAGATGGTCTTCATCCCTCCAGAGGTGGTGTCACTTGTGGAATTACAAATTTATAAAATGTTAACTCTAGATTATATAAACTGAAAAAGTTATGTACATTGAGTTTTACATTTTGAGCCAAAGAGGATGACATTTCTAAGAAGCTCAATCCAAGCAGCCCAGGGGTCTGAGACATTAATCTTTTGTCTTTATGCACTTCCTGACCATTGGGCAGGGTCCCAAGTTAAAGCTCAAGGGACAGCTGTGCCTTTGTCTCTATGATAATGTGAAGGTATGGGCGATACTGTCAGGCTGATTGGATTAGCACCCATGCATTTGAATGACACTGTTATGCTGATGAGATCAGGGCTGGGGAAATTCAGGTAACAGGCTGATTCCTGTACTGCATTTGCATGCTTTGTTTAGATTTGTCTCCACCTCTATGTGTCCCTCCCCCTTGAAAGGTATAAACTCTACTGTGTTGAGACAAGTCAGACTTGGATGACTGCAGCGACGCACAGCGAGTTCTCAATAAAGAGAAACTTCTGCTTGAAAGATATCCCAACGTCTCCTGGTCTCTGCTTCGAAGAGGAAAAAAAAGTTTCCTACAGACTCTTCTCTCTAGAACTGGGGCCCAGGTCAGGAAGCAGACTGGCTAAGGACAGACAGGCTAAACCGACCGTCTGCTAGCCGTCTCACATCATAGAAGTCAGTTAATTCTCAACACATAGGGACTCTTTCACCTAGATATCATACTATAGAGACTGTGACTGTTCCCCGAACTAGCAAATACAAAAAATGTCCAAAACAATTTAATGGTTTAAATTGTAATTGTAAATGTTGATTTAATTTAATTGATGTTCAACAAACAAAAACATATATAATACAGATAAACAAATTATAAAGTCTGGCTTAATAAATATTAGATCCCTTTCTACAAAAGTGCTGACCTCCCAAAACCATAACCAACTGAACTGACTTCAGAAGTGGCACAGTAGGGCGACATTTATACAGCTGGACTAGTCCATATTACACACAAGGGGGAAAACAGAAACTACAAAAAAAAAAAAAACTACTTAAATGCTTGAAACAAAGATTAAATATAAATCTTAAATGAAACCAAACAAAATACAATTAAAGAAAAAAAAAATCATCAAACAGTCCTAAATTAAACTATGTCAATTCTCCCTGCACATCTGTCTATTGGTGCCATCAAGCAGAACTAAAGAATGGTAGAGGCAGCACGGTGGTCCTTTAGACCGATAACGGAAGCTCGGAAACCTCCACAACACTCCATGCGGCCCACAGCACGGTAATTTAAAGTCCAAAGAAAGCCGTATTAATAAAAATATACAGCACAGCGAACTAAATTGTGTACACTCCAATTAGTTACAATGTACTGTTATTTAATAAAGTATTCTGAAATGACAAATAAACTGAATGTCTTACTGAAATACAAAATTCAAATTTCAATTTTAATTCATAAATAAATATGAATTAAATCCAAACAATAACTGACCTTTAAATCAATCAATATGTACATAGGAGTGTGCACATGGATATTTGAGTGTGTGTGTGTGTGTATACATTACCGCTCACTGATGTGTGGCCACGTCGTGGGCCATCACATGATCACAGATCATAACTTAGATGTGCTCTGTTTGACAGAAACCTGGCTAAAACCAGATGATTACATTACTTTAAATGACTCTACCCCCCAAGATTACTGTAATACACATGATCCGCGTCCAAAAGGTAAGGGGGGAGGTGTTGCTAAAATTTTTCATAATATCTTCAGTATTTCTCAGAAGTCTGGTTTCAAGTATAATTCGTTTGAAGTAATTGTGCTTCACGTAACATTATCCAGAGAAACAAGTGTTAATGCTAAATCCACTGTGACCTTTATACTGGCTACTGTATGCAGGCCACCATACAGACTTTATCAGAGAATTTGGGAATTTGCGAGTTAGTGCTCTCTGCAGATAAAGTTATAATTGTTGGTTATTTTAATAAGCATGTTGATATTGAAAAAGATGCATTGCGATCAGCATTTATAGACATTATGAAATCCACTGGGGTTAGACAACACGTGTCAGGGCCTACTCATTGTCATATTCATACTTTAGATTCAGTAATGCCACATGTAATTGATATTAATGGAGTTGGAATCCTGCAGAAGAGTGATGATATCTTGCATCATTATCTAGTCTCGTGCATACTCCATACAGATAAAGCTGCAAATTCAACTCCTTGTTACAAATATGGTAGAACGATCACTTTTACTACAAAAGACTGCTTTATAAATAATCTTCCTGACTTGTCTAAATTCCTAGACATATAAACTCTTTTTTCCAGCACTTTAGGTACAGTTGCTCCTTTACGCTTAAAGAAGATCAAGGAAACCAGTCAGACACCGTGGTATAACGAGCACACTCACGCCTTAAAGAGTGCAGCCCGAAAAATGGAGCACAGCTGGAGAACAAAAAAGAAACAAAAAAAAAAAAACAACAAAAAAATACAAACTAGAGGTGTTTTGTAATGCATGGCAGGAAGGTATTATACTTACAGAAAAGCTCTAATGCTAGATCTGCTTACTTTTCATCTCTTTTAGAAGAAGACAAACACAACCTCAGGCATTTACTCAGTACAGTGGCTAAATTAATGAAAAATAAACCATCAACAGACACAGACACTTCCCAACAGCACAGCAGTAATGACTTCATGAACTTCGTTACTTCCAAGATCGATACTATTAGAGAGAAAATTATAACCATGCAGCCGTCAGCTACAGTATCGCATCAGACAGTGCACTATACTGTAGATCCCCTGAGGAACAATTCCACTCATTCTCTGTTATAGGAGAGGAAGAATTGTATGAACTTGTCAAATCATCAAAACCTACAACATGTATGATAATCCTATTCCATCTAAGCTACTAAAACTGTTCCTTCCAGAAGTCATAAATCCTCTTCTGCATATTACTAATTTGTCAATGACATTAGGATATGTCCCCAAAACCTTCAAATTGGTTGTTAATCCTCTCAATAAAAAAACACAACTTGATCCTAGAGAATTAGTTAATTACAGA
The DNA here is from genome assembly GCA_039654775.1 of Spinibarbus caldwelli. NCBI lineage: Eukaryota > Metazoa > Chordata > Actinopteri > Cypriniformes > Cyprinidae > Spinibarbus > Spinibarbus caldwelli. The sequence goes on from CM077238.1 coordinate 22,898,052, forward strand.
CCAAACTCAAATCTCCATTTTATGTCAAAAACACTAGAAAAGGCAGTGTCCTCTTAGCTATGTTCCTTTTTTTTTTTTTTTTTTTTTTAGAGAGAGAAATGGTATCTGTGAGGATTTCTAGTCAAGATTTAGACCAAATCACAGTACTAAGACTACTCTCATCAGAGTTACAAATGACTTGCTCTTATCATCCAATTGTGGTTGTATCTCTCTATTAGTGCTACTGGATCTTAGCGCTGCATTTGACACTATCGACCACAACATTCTTTTGAATAGACTAGAAAATTATGTTGGCGTTAGTGGAACTGCATTGGTATGATTCCAGTCATACTTATGTGTCATCCAGGATATGAATTTGTGATGCTGGACACAGGATGAAGAATTTAAATGGGGCTTTTTATTCCAGACTGCACTTGGAACAGCGCAGCATTAAGTATGCAAATTCTGGGGATTGGGACAGAAAAATTAAACTTAAATACAGCCACTGAGAACAATAAAGTTTGATCTTCACATCAAAATGAGTGCACTTCTTTTCCTGCTTTCACAATAACCAGCTAACACAGACAACGGTAATAGCCTTTCGTGCTGGAAAACAAATAGATACATGGGTGTAACAGTTGTCATCACATCAAAGTTGTCAAACCAAATAAGGCTACTCAAAGTACATGAAAAGTACATGGAAAGGAAATTAGAAGTTGCATTTTTGGGTATCCTTAATACATTACAAACACTATTTCACAATTTAACACTCAGTCAACCTTACATTAGGAAAGAAGTATTCATAGGACTTCAAAAATGAATTTGATGATTCAAACTTACAGCTCATCACCACTCTAGCACATGTACACGTTAACGGCCTATGCTGACTCGATTTCCCTCTGCGGACGATAAAGGGACAATATACAAAACTTTTCCTTAACATATGGAACACATGACGTTAAAGCAGTAATACCATTATACTTGTTCCAATGACACATGAATGCACATGACTAATAAACACTTTTACAATCAATAAAAGTGAACAACACTCACTTGAATGCTTCACACTCACACCGGAAACACTCAGAGGGTCTATAGAGCACTTTTCTCCCCTCTAAACAAAATAACTGTTTCAATAAAACTGGTTTGCATTAAATTATGCACAAATTAAGTTTTTAACAGTACACTGATGCAGATTATATCACCAACACTTAACTTTGGTGAGAAAAGGTTAGCTTTCCCACACCGAACTGTTCGTCAGCAATCGCTGTCGATATGCAAAATTACACAGCCATCCAAATTCCCATCACACTGAGAACGAGTATATAACTCACTGTATGTGCATATTTCTCTATATTTTGGGATTTAATGGATTTTAATGACCTCGATCATCCACTTCACGAGGAACATTCACCCTGCACTGACAACTCGTGCTGCTCATCCGTAGCTCTCGCGGCACTTCAATACACTCACGCAGCCGTGCTTCTTAAAGGGCCAGCATAACATTATGGCAACAGATAAGAAAGACATAAAAACACACTCTATGTGTGGGTGTGAAACCAAGGTGTGAAAAAAAACTCTCTTGTGTTTGACACAACGATTTTTCAACCTGGTTACATATATGACCGTAATTAATTCCTAGCAGTGAATGAAGAAGTATCACATCGTTCACAAGGCTCAGTATTAGGACTGTTGCTTTTCACGCTTTACATGTTACCCTTGCGAGATATCATCAGGAAACACGGTGTTAGCTTTCACTCTTATGCTGATGATACTCAGCTCTATATTTCTTTGTGGCCCGATGAAACAAACCAATTCGCAAAACTAATGGAATGCATAGTTGATATAAAAACTGGATGACTAGTAATTTCCTATTACAAAATGCTGAAAAAAACAAAAAACAAACAAACAAACAAACAAACAAAAAGTATTAATTATTGGACCAAAAACCTCAGCATGTAATAACCTAAAACACTGTCTAACACTTGATGGCTGCTCTGTTAATTCTTCATCATCAGTTAGGAACGTAGGTGTGCTATTTGATTTGATTTCATCTTTCCTTTGAAAACCATGTTTCTAGCATTTGTCAAACCACATTTTTCCATCTTAAAAATATATCTAAATTACAACCTATGCTCTCAACGCCAAATGCAGAAACGTTAATTCATGCATTCATGACTTCAAGGTTAGATTACTGTAATGCTTTATTGGGTGGTTGCTATGCGCGCTTAAAGGGATACTCCACCCCAAAATGAAAATTTTGTCATTAATGACTTACCCCCATGTTGTTCCAAACCCGTAAAATCTTTGTTCGTCTTCGGAACACAATTTAAGATATTTTGGGTGAAAACCGGGAGGCTTGTGACTGTCCCATTGACTGCCAAGTAAATTACACTGTCAAGAAAATTATAAAAAAACATAGTCAAAATAGTCCATCTGCCATCATTTTATGAAGCGACGAGAATACTTTTTGTATGCAAAGAAAATAAAAATAACGACATTTATTCAAGAATTCATCTCCTCTCTGTCTCTCTGTGTCAGCATAGCACCATTTTGTAGAGCATCTGATGGACTCAAAGTGCGTATGCTATTCTCTGTCATCAGTAACGCATGGATACGCGGTTTCCATTCAAATCAAAGCGTAAATAAATGTACAATACGTATCTATGCGTTACTGATGACAGAGAATAGCGTACGCACTTTGAGTCCATCGGATGCTCTACAAAATGGTGCTATGCTGACACAGAGAGGAGACGAATTCTTGAATAAATGTCGTTATTTTTATTTTCTTTGCGTACAAAAAGTATTCTCGTCGCTTCATAAAATTAAAATTCAACCACTGATGGCAGATGGAGTATTTTGATGATGTTTTTTTTTATACTTTTCTGTGCCTTGACAGTGTAATATACTTGGCAGTCAATGGGACAGTCACAAGCCTCCCGGTTTTCATCCAAAATATCTTAAATTGTGTTCCGAGGACGAACGAAGCTTTTACAGGTTTGGAACGACATGGGGGTAAGTCATTAATGACAAAATTTTCATTTTGGGGTGGAGTATCCCTTTAAGAAACAAACTCCAGCTGGTCCAAAATGCAGCAGCTAGAGTTCTTAATAGAACCAGGAGGTATGACCATATTAGCCCGGTTCTGCCAACGATGGACTGGCTCCCTATTGAACATCGAATACATTTTAAAATCTTGCTAATACTTATAAACCCCTGAATGGTTTAGCTCTTTAATACCTGAGCGAGCTCATATCGCATTATTGTCCTTCATGTCTGCTGCGATCTCAAAACTCTGGCCATTTGATAATACATATAATTTAAAAATCAACTGCGGACGGCAGATCTTTTTCCTATTTAGCGTCCAAACTCTGGAACAATCTTCCTAGCGTTGTTGGGGAGCCAGACACACTCTGTCAGTTTTAAATAGATTAAAGACCCATCTCTTTAACCTGGCATACACATAATACACTATTGCATTTCTATAATTAAAATCTGTTAAAGGATTGTTAGGCTGCATTAATTAGGACAACTGGAACTGAGAACACTTCCCATAACTCCCAATGTACTCCCTACATCGTAACAGAAATGGCATCTACGCTAATATAAGTCTGTTTTATTCTTATTCCGAGGTCACCGTACCCACCCAGATCCAGTCTGTATCCAGATCAGATGGTTACTGCAGTCACCCAGATCCAGTACAGGATCAGTATCAGGAATTAGATTTCAACTAGTAACAATTGTAATTTTTAATATCAACAATTCAATTTCCACTAGTTAAAATGCTAATTCTTGATATCAGGAATTAAATTTCAACTAGTAAAAATTATAATTCTTGATATCTGTAATTGTATTTTCACTAGTTAAATGCCACCATGGGCTGCCATTCAGATTTAATTGTTGATATCAAGAATTGATTTCTTACTAGTTGGAATTCCAATTTCACATATCAGAAATACAATTATTACTAGTAAAACCCTTTATTTTTAATATCAGTAATCACATGGTTACTAGTGCAGACGTCTATTCTTGATATCAACAATTTAATTGTCACTAGTGACAATGTTAATTTCTGATATCATGAATGTGATTGTTACTAGTAAGAAAGCCATTTTAGATATCAGAAATTATATTGATATCAGAAATGCATTTTCAGATATCAGAAATAACAATGTAACATGTTGCAATACATTTACAGATATCAAGAATTAAATTTCAACTAGTAACAACTGAATTCTTGATATCAAGAAATTACATTTTTACTAGTAACAAAGTAATTATTGATATCAACAAAGGCAGTTGATATCTGAAATTGCCCTTCCAACTAGTGAAAATAGAATTACTGATATCTTAAATAACATTTTAACTAGTAAAAATACTTTTACAGATATCTAGAAATGCCATTTTTACTAGTAAGAATAGCTATGGTAATGAGTTCATGAATATTAATGAGATCTGGTTTTCCCATAATCCTAGCGTCAGCATTGGCCAAAGATGGCGGAAGAACATCCATGCGCAGAAATGGCATTGGGACCAAATATGATACACACTGTAATGTCCTAATACTTGCATTATTTTTAAATAACGTTGTCCAGTTCTTGAAGTATCGGTGGACAAGATGAATAAGGTCTATTGAACCTCTTTTTCATGTCTGTCTCAGCCATTTCAATGTTACGTTAAATATGACACTGCACTGGTACACTATTCTGAAAGTTAAGACATGAATAACAGTCTCTTAATTGTAGTGGGTTCGGAGTGGAATGGACAACGATTTAATAAGAATTATGTAAACTTGCCCATCTGGTCCATTGCTGCTGCTTATTATTATTATTATTGCTTTTATTATTATTATGCTATTTTATTATTCGGCTATATTGTTGTTTTTGTTGTTGTTTTTGTCTTTGTAACTATAAATGTGTTTACTTGAGACCTAACAACAATTGTATCATAAAATAAATAACAAATTTTTCTGTTTTGGAAATGTGTGTCTCTACTATCCCTTTCAACACTGAGTGTTGTTTTGGCAAAACAACACAAAATAATATGGAATAGAGACTATATGTTATCTCAAAAGAGATACATAAAATGGTGTCTTCATAGTACAGCACTATGAAGTGTGTTTTATTGGGGTAAATGTAAAAAAGAACAAACATAATGATCTATGAGCATCTATGAGCATTTCACATATTTCAATGCACACTAATAATATGAAACTACTTTCGCTACACTACGGTTATACACATTGATTGAATTTATTTTCAATCAAAACGGGGGTCAATTCAAAATGGGGGGGGGCATTTGAAATCAGTGAATACATTGAATTCTATTTACACTAAGTGAAAATAGCATATTTTCTTAGCAATAGATTATAATTACACTATTTAATAATAGTAATATTTTCTTGAAGTAATAGTAGTTTGATGCTGTTTATACTATTTATTGCAAATAGTGGGCAATATCTGCACCTCAGTATTGTAGTAGGCTACATTATAAAACAGTATACAATAATAACGTATTGAGTGTAAATTATAATTTGTATTAAAATTATTAACTGGATGCCGCCCCTACAACTGACCCTACCCTTAACCAATAATCACACGTTATTTTCCAGTTTTCGATAATTTCCTTAATTTTTATTGAAAGTAAATGCCTTTCCGATGTGATAAGAGAGTACAACGAGGTCGGCAAAAGGCGGAATCGAACTCGGGTCTATCGCGTCAAAAAGTAACCACTTTATGCTTAATTACCTGCGCCACTAAATCTGATAATGATTTGACGGTTTTTGCAGTATTCTAACACCGTGTCCTAACGACACGCGATAAAAGGTATCTTTTCCATGTTAATCGGAGTTTTTGTCCTAACCAGCCGCGACGCGCGAAATTTCTAATTTAGAAACGGTTTCTATTTCTGCGACGTCCCGGCTGGAACAACAACATACAAACTAATGACAGTGATAATCTCATGTACTGATTATGTGCTTTATTCAATGTTAAACGTGTCTAATGTGAGTTTGAATATCATTCTGCGTGACCGTTATAGCCATACTGAAAGCAACAATAGATAGTTTACCTCAGATCTTGAAAATAAGATGTATGTTAAAACTGCGAATTCAGTGCGAACCAACAAGTGTATTCCATGACAAAGATGGTATCAGTCACTCAGTATGTACTTTTAATAATGTTAAAAAGGTTTAATATTTATGAATTAGATTATAAACTTATCCATTTCTTTGCGAGTGCAGTGCGCTTCCAAGGAGAGCCCGCCCACACACGCTTCTGATTGGCTGTGATATTTGATTGATTCTGTCGCGTCGCGTGTAGTGTGTACACCCAAACTATCGAAAGCCAAATGGGTTGGAATTCGTGTGCTTTTCACCGCCGTATCTATATTAAAACGCCGTTTTCATAACGCCGCCAGGCGTTAAATAACCGCCGTTAGGCGATGAGTTAACGGCAGACGCCACCACGCATTAAAATAACGCCACACACCGACCGACGTTAAGTTAACGCCACACGCCACTTAAGATGCAGATTTATTTGCTCATCTACATGGACACACCTCTCATGGCTACGAGGACTCTACGGCAAGTCGGAGCATCCAGTTTTCAAGAGCGCGAAGATGGCAAGGACAGCCCTTACAATTCTAGATATAGGGGAAAAAATGCCCCTGAATGAGCTTTTGTCTCATAAAGTTATCACACGAGTCACCAATGAGTGCAAATTTGGAAATGATTTCATACAACAGTTAAATGAATAAGAAATTAAAAGTATTATTATATTTTGAATATCATTTCAGTTTAAAAAAATAGTTGGGGATAGTTTCACAAAAATTGAAATTCTGTTTATTTACATTTACATTTACTCACCCCAATGTTGTTTCAAACCTAAATGTCTTTATTGCTTTTGAGGAACATAGGGAAATATTTTGAAGAATGCTGGTAACAAAACTGTTTTAGTCTGTAAATATATATCGATTCAGATACAGCTTCTGAAAAAAAAAAAAAAAAGTATAGCAGGTGTAATTCTAAATTAAACATTTCTTTTTAAAGCTACAATTTGTTTGCTTTTTCTCATTCTTTGCTTTTCTCATTTAACACAATTATATGACTTTAAAATATCTTTTGAGGGTACTTTTTCTTCCTTTTTAAAAAGATAATAACATATGATAAACTGAAATGATACTCAAAAGTATATACCTGAATTTTTACAATAAAGCACTTACAAATACTAGATATAGGGAATATAGTTATCACACAACACGAATGAGTGCAAATTTGGAAATGATTTTATACAACAGTAAAGGTAAAATAGTAAAATTATAAATAATTATATATATTATATTTATATTAAATATATAAAAAATAATAAAAGGTAATGACCTTTTGGATGTATTTAATTATAAATCTCTTTGTAATCTATAATAACAATAAATTTATTTCATATTTTCTCTATGCTAACCCTTCTTGGATATTAAGACAGGCACCTGCAATTCTGGCCAAATTATAGATACTTTGTGTGTGAATTTGCACATGCTATAATTTAAGCATCATTGTATACATTGTAAGCATTGTGTTTAATAAATATAAAAATATACAAAATAAAATAAAATAAAATAAAAAGATTGATTAGTGAAATGAAAGAATGATTTAATAAAAAATGAGAATGATTAGTAATTGTCTCTCACTGGCCTGATTAGCTAAGCCCTCAAAACCTTTCTTATTTAGTGGTACAGTATTGCATGATTTGTAGATTATATTTAATACACTTTGCATAAACGTTTGCAATTAGTTTTCAAAAGGTAACATTACAGTCCTAAGGACTCTACGCTTACAATTCTTTCTTGATATTTTTTTTTTTTTTTAAGAACACCTTCTGATCAATGATAGAAATTAACCATTATAGGGTGATATTTGACTCCTTAAAGTTTTTTTTTTCTCCCATTTTTCAAACTTTATTAAATGTATGTCATATTTTGAGCCAAAACATTTAGATTTATAAACTTTTATCAAAAAAAAAAATTAATTAAATGGTAAGTTCTATTAAAATAATAAAATACAATCAAGAAGAATAAGTTACCAGTCAAATGAAATCACCATCAACAATTCATCTTTGCAAGGCACAGAACTCTTCTGTTGCATTAAAGAATATTTACAGACTTTTTGACAAGACTCAGGGGTGGCATTAATGCATTTCATAACGATTTTATGAGATTAATGTTTAAAATATAAAGTTTTGAATACAGAAATATTAAACGATTTAAATGACTCAATTTATACTTTAAAATGAAACTGAAACTGCCAGTAGGTAGCAGCATGTCACTGCCTTGTCACTGAATCATTTATTTAATTGATTCGTTCAAAAGGCTGATTCATTTAGGAACGAAGCAAGTGACTCTCTTTATGAATGGGTGATTAAATCATTGACTCACTAGATTTGTTAAAAAAATGCAGATTCATTCAAAAACGAAACAGTTGTGTGTTTGCTTGGAGATACGCAGCGGATCAGCTGTGACTTTGTTTGAACTTTTCGTTTAAGAAATAGAAAACAATCAGACAACAGTGTTCCTGAAATGTAAGTCCTTATGTTAACTTTTGTATAAAATCCAAAATGTATAAAACAGTTGTAGCTAAATTCAATTTCACATTTGCAAACTCCCTTTAAAAAGCTGTCACTCCTCTTAGTTCATCGCGATCCCTACACTGCACACTGAATCTATTATTACATCGTCTCTACACTCTACACTTTGTTTGTTATAACTAAGTGTTTGTTATTATAGTCTGCTTTCACGATCTGAGGTGCACCGATAAGCATTTATTGGCTGAAGTCTGCAGACCAGTTGGAAGTGAAACGCCGTCCCCCCTCAAAATTCACTCCCCGGACTCCGTCCCTTTATTCTCATTTTCTGTCGTAACTGCGTGAGCTTTTTCAGTTTTGTCTTTGTTGTCGATACTAATATAAAATATCTGGGGAGACCCCCCTAAGTCTATTTATTTATTTATACTTCTTATGGGGGGTCCCTAATGCCTTATGGGGGGTTAAGGATCCCCCCCAGCCCCCCTCAATTCGAGCACTAGTCTATCATTTCAGTTTATGTTTTTAAAAATGAAAAAAAAAAGTACCCTTAAAAGATATTTTAAAGTCATATAGCCTAATTGTGTTAAATGAGAAAAGCAAAGAATGAGAAAAAGCAAACAAAATGTAGCTTTAAAAATAAATATTTAATTTAGAATTACACCTGCTATACTTTTTTTTCAGAAGCTGTATCTGAATTGATATATATTTACAGACTAAAACAGTTTTGTTACCAGCATTCTTCAAAATATTTCCCTGTGTTCCTCAAAAGCAATAAAGACATTTAGGTTTGAAACAACATTGGGGTGAGTAAATGTAAATGTAAATAAACAGAATTTCAATTTTTGTGAAATTATCCCCAACTATTTTTTAAACTGAAATGATACTCAAAATATAATAATACTTTTAATTTCTTATTCATTTAACTGTTGTATGAAATCATTTCCAAATTTGCACTCATTGGTGACTCGTGTGATAACTTTATGAGACAAAAGCTCATTCAGGGGCATTTTTTCCCCTATATCTAGAATTGTAAGGGCTGTCCTTGCCATCTTCGCGCTCTTGAAAACTGGATGCTCCGACTTGCCGTAGAGTCCTCGTAGCCATGAGAGGTGTGTCCATGTAGATGAGTAAATAAATCTGCATCTTAAGTGGCGTGTGGCGTTATTTTAACGCGTGGTGGCGTCTGCCGTTAACTCATCGCCTAACGGCGCTTATTTAACGCCTGGCGGCGTTATGAAAACGGCGTTTTAATATAGATGGTGAAAAGCACACGAATTCCGACCCATTTGGCTTTCGATACCAAACTGCGTTTCGCTGGAATCCTGTCGCGTCGCGTGTAGTTAGGACACGGTGTAATTCTACGACACGTTGGTAGGCGGGGTTATTGTAAGTAGCCTCTGCCTAAATGAAAACAAAATAATTGTTAAAATTAGCCTACAGGAGCGTTTTATTTTCATGAGAGGGCAATCGAATGTGCCGTTCTCTTTTGGGCTCTGTACCTTATCGTCTATCCGCCATAAACATTCATAAAGGGCGGCAGTCGTCATTAAATTATGCACATATCCAAAAAGGAATTCCTGATATCAGCAATTAAATTGTTGATATCAGCAATTAAATTGTTGATATCAGGAATTAATTCTTGATATCAAGAATTTAATTGCTGATATCAACAATACATATGTTTAAATGTTAAAAGGGCGACAAATATGGCAAGCCGTTTTAACTTTTATTCCTTCACAGGATGAACAATTAAGGGTAATTTTCACTAGTTAAAATGCTAATTCTTGATATCAGGAATTAGATTTCTACAAGTAACAATGTTAATTCTTGATATCAACAATTCAATTTTCACTAGTTAAAATGCTAATTTTTGATATCAAGAATTAAATAGTTGATATCTGCAATTGTATTTTCACTAGTTAAATGTCACCATAGGCTGCCATTCAAAATCAATTGTTGATGATATCAATAGTAACTGATATCTGAAATAACATTTTAACTAGTAAAAATACTTTTATAGATATCTAGAAATGTCATTTTTACTAGTAAGAATAGCTATGGTAATGAATTCATGAATATTAATGAGATCTGGTTTTCCCATAATCCTCTTTTTAGGGTCAGCATTGGCCAAAGATGGCAGAAGAACATCCATGCACAGAAAGGGCTCCTCCTCTGTTTATTTGTTTTGTCAATGATACATGCAAATTATATTATAGCTGGATTTATTTATTTATTTATTTGTTAATTGTTTTAAAAAAAGGAATTTTATCCTGTTTCTTTTTATTGGCCTCCAAGTCCTTCGGATGATTAAAGGAAAAATGAACAAGGCATTCATTTAGCGATAACATAAAAAATAATTTCATGTCGTTTTTTCATATGTTTATTTTTGGTTTCACTACACTTTCTTCTAATACATCAAATAAAAAATACAACCACAATGAAAAATAAAACAATAATGTCTCATACAAAATTTGAACGTTTTGCTGGATTTTTTCTTTTTTAATTATTTTTCTTTTTTTATTATTTTAAATATCGTTGTATTTAGGCTACATGGACGAGTCGTCATATTGCGTTCCCAAATACGTGCCGGCGTTTCTCTTTGTTTAAAGGCAGATGCGTTTTTTTTTTTTTACTGTACATTTTGATGTATTATTACACCGACACATTTGATGAGCCAACATATTTGCACTCTCTGCCCAATTCGGCTAGGGCTTTCTTGACCATTGGGACCAAATGTGATACACACTGTAATGTTCTAATAGGCTACTTGCATTATTTTTAAATATCATGTTGTTCAGTTCTTGAAGTATCGGTGGACAAGATGATAATGATAAAGTCTATTGAACCTCTTTCTCATTTCTCTCTCAGCCATTTCAGTGTTATGTTAAATATGACACTGCACTGATACTCTTCTGAAAGTGAAGGCATGAATATGGAACAGTCTCTCAATAGTAGTGGGTTCGGAGTGGAATGGACAACGATTTAATAAGAATTATGTAATCTTGCCAATCTGGTTCATTGCTTATTATTATTGTTATTATTATTATGCTATTTTATTTTTAGGCTGTATTGATGTTGTTGTTTTACTTTGAAACTATAAATGTGTTTACTTAAGACCTAAAAACAATTGTATCATAAAATAATTAATACATTTTTTTTTTTTTTTTTCTGATTTGGAAGTGTCTCTACTATCCCTTTCAACATTGAGTGTTGTTTTGGCAAAACAACACAAAATAAAACGGAATAGAGACTACATGTTATCTCAAAAGAGATAAATAAAATGGTGTCTTCATAGTACAGCACTATTTAATCATGTCTGGAAACTTGACAAGTGTGTTTTATTGGGGTAAACAAACATGTAATGATCTATGAGCATTTCACACATTTCTATGCTCACTAATAATATGAAACTACTTTCGCTACACTACGGTTATACACATTTATTGCTTTCATCTTCAATAAAACGGGGGAAAAAAGACTAGGCTTAGAAGATTCCTTATCCTGTGGCTCCCTGTAGTGGATAAAATTAATATCACAGCCTTCATATTCCAGTTGAAATGGCTGATAGTTTAGAATTTGATTTTGGCAGCGGTTATTTGAATTCAGTGAATACAATGAATTCTATTTACACTAAGTGAAAATAGCATTATTTAATAATATGAATATTTTCTTGCCGTAAAAGTTTGATGCTGTTTATACTTCTTATTGCAAATAGTGGGCGATATCTGCACCTGAGTGTTGTAGTAGGCTACATTATAAAACAGTATACAATAATAAGGTATTGAGTGTAAATTATAATTTTTATGAAAATTATTAACTGGATGCCGCCCCTACAACTGACCCTACCCTTAACCAATAATCACACGTTATTTTCCAGTTTTTGATTCTTTCCTTAATTTTTATTGAAAATAAATGCCTTTCTGATGTGATACGGGATGTGAAAAGAGAGTAGAACGAGGTCGGCAGAAGGCGGAAACACCCATGTCACGTGGAAACACCCATGTCACGTGACTAAGACGATTCGAAACACCCATGCCACGTGACTAAGACGATTCGAAACACCCATGTCACGTGACTAAGGCGATTCGAAGCATCGGGGCATGTCACAAGTGTTTCGAGACATGGTATACCTGCCGAATCTGCGTATGATTGACAGGGTCGGTAACAAATCACACAATCGCACATCTGTGTCAACCTAACTCCCACAAAGTATAAAAGTGGAGTTAACGCATCTTCACTTCGTGGGTTTTTGTGAGAGGAGAGAGATTTTGCGATATAGTGATATTTATAGTGTAATTTGGTTATTTATATTTAGGCTACATTAAAAGTTATTATTGAGATATTGATAGATAGGCTATAGACATTGACAGATAATTAGGATAGATATACTGATACATTCATATAGGCACACATATACATTCATATAAGTTAGATAGTGACAAGCACATCAAGTTAGAGACAGGATATCATAGGCAAGTTGATACATAGATTATTTCATATTGATAGATTACATAATAATTTTTAAATAAAAATCTTTATATGTAAAAAAAGTGACTTGATGTACTTTGTCTATTTTTCATTACCAAAGTAAACTTATTTATTGACAAAGAGTTCATTAAGATGTCAGACCGATGTTTCAACACATTACAAGAACAGAACAATAAAAACACACATTTTAATTGTTTATTATAATTTTGTGAAGATGACTGCGTCACCCAGGATTCAAAACAAAGGAGACAGCATTCCAGTCGAGCACACTAACCACTCCCCCAAATCACTTGGTGAATTGACTAACACAACATATGTTATAATTTGTCAATTCGCGTAACTGTTTCTTTGTCGACGCTGTTTCAGAGCAATACTTGAAAATGACCACTAGGTCATGGTGACTTAGAGACGGGTGTCAAAATGTTTTGAAGCCTCGACACATTTGTTTTGACTGCTTCAGTGTTTCTCGAAGCCTTGCTCTGCCCACCACTATTTTTTTTTTCTTTGCAGTATTCTAACCCTACGACACGTTGGTAGGTGGAGCTATTGTACGTAGCTTCTGCCTAAATGAAAATCAAAATAATTATTAAAAATAGCCTACAGGAGCATTTTATTTTCATGAGAGGGCAATCAAATGTGCTGTTCTCTTTTGGGCTCTGTACCTTGTCGTCTATCCGCCATAAACATTCATAAAGGGCGGCACTCATCATTAAATTATGCACATATCCAAAAAGGAATTTATTACTATGCACATATCCAAAAATGATATCAGCAATTAAATCATTGATATCAGCAATTAAATTGTTGATATCAACAATTTAATTCATGATATCAACAATTCCTGATATCAAGAATTAAATTCCTGATATCAATAATTGTTGATATCAACAATTTAATTGCTGATATCAGCAATACATATGTTTAAATGTTAAAAGGGCGACACTATTACAGTTACAATTACTATTACAAACTATTACAGATATCAAAAATGCATTTCTTACTAGTTACAATTATAAATGCACATCAACAATTTAATTCTTGATATCAACAACTTAATTCTTGATATCAACAATTTTAATTCTTGATATCAAGAATTCATTGTCACTAGTTGAAATGTTAATTGTTGATACCAACAACTTAATTGTTGATATCAGCAATTTAATTGTTGATATCAACAATTGGGAGGGTAATTGTTGATATCAACAATTAAGTTGTTGATATCAAGAAATAAGTTGTTGATATCAAGAATTCATTGTCACTAGTTGAAATGTTAATTGTTGATACCAACAACTTAATTGTTGATATCAGCAATTTAATTGTTGATATCAACAATTGGGAGGGTAATTGTTGATATCAACAGTTTAATTCTTGATATCAACAACTTAATTCTTGATATCAACAACTTAATTGTTGATATCAGCAATTTAATTGTTGATATCAAGAATTGATTTTAAATGGCAGCCTATGGTGACATTTAACTAGTGAAAATACAATTACAGATATCAAGAATTAGAGTTTTTACTAGTTGAAATTTAATTCCTGATATCAAGAATTAGCATTTTAACTAGTGAAAATGTAATTGTTGATATCAAGAATTTATATCCTGTGAAGGAATAAAAGTTAAAGCGGCTTGCCATAGACAAAACTATTACAGATATTAAAAATGCATTTCTTACTAGTTGCAATTCCAAATGCACATATCAGCTTTGTATTTCTTACTAGTAGAAATATAATTTTTGATATCAACAATTTAATTGCCACTAGTGACAATGTTCATTTCTGATATCTGAAAATGTATTTCCCTTTCAGTCGGTCACTCTCGACGTCACATCGGTAATGGCCGACTTTGGGATCTCGCTTAGAGAGACCTATCCATTTCGAGTGTAAACTAAACGAGCTGATGCACATTGATATGCGATGATTGCATCCAGCTGCCGCTGATCACAGCGTGAGTATAAGTAGGCAGCAGGTGCAACGCATATTCAGCTTTTCGCTTCGGAGCCGAGCAAACACATCGTTTTGCTCCTGGCTACTCTACTGAGAGAAAAAGACTGAACGAATTCAGCGCGCTCTTTGGAGCTCTTGGTGTTGGTGGTACGGCGCTTCAGCGGTGGTGGTTTTCCTGTGTCTAGTGGGTTGCACACAGCACTACCCCCTGTTTGTGTTGCAGACAGCCATCTCCCCTGTGCGCTTCAGCACGCTAAAAGAGCTTTTTCCCTAAAAGAGCATTCACGGGTGCGTCTTTTTAAAGACGACGTTGCGTCTGGCAAACTCGACGTTACGTCTTTATAAAGACGAGTTGGGTCTTGCTATAGACAATGTACCACCCGTGCGTTTCTGGATGCGGTCGTTACCTGGCGCTGGGTGATGATCACGATCTCTGCTTCGCGTGTCTGGGCATAAAATCACGCTGAGGTGGTATTTGTGGATGAGTTATCTTCTCCTTGTGGGAATAATCTCGGAGCTGCAGACCTGGCTCCGTTACCTCAAAAGGGGCAGAGCGCCGTTGCCTGCCTCAATCTGGCTCTCATCCTGGCTGCAGACAGGTGAGGACTACTTTAGGTGATAGTACAGGTGGTCTGAGGGTTATAGTGGTGGCAAACCCTCCAGGGAACCAACCCTCGAGGGACCATCGCTCCTCTTGCGCTGCGCAATCAGTTGAGCGGCCGAGGGAACGCGCTGGGCCCTCTCAAAGAGTGTACCAGAGGTATCCCTCGGCGCTCCTCTCGACGACCGGATGTCGATCGCTGCATCGGAGGGTGAGCCAGAGTTTTCTGGAGAGGAAGATTCGGCTGTGCTGCTGCCCTCCGGGACTGTAGCAATGCCTGAATTGGATCTGGAAATGACAGCTATGCTTTCCCGGGCCACTGTGAGGATAGGGCTCGAGTGGAGACCTCCACCGTGTCCCAAGTGCTCAAGGTTGGACGATTGGTTCTTTGGGGTGGTCCGCGCTGGTTCTCAGCGCTCTGCCCCAGTGGCATTCTTCCCGGAGGTGCATGAGGGGCTTACCAGGTTGTGGATAGCACCTTTTTCCACCGGAAACCGACCTGCTAACTCCTTCTCCCTCACCACTCTCGATGGTGGTGCAGCTAGGGGCTATACAGGGGTCCCCCCGGTGGAGCGGTCGGTTGCGATGCAATTGTGTCCTAATACCGCCTCCGCCCGGTTGTTTGTTTGTTTGTTTGTTTGTTTTATTTATATAGCACAATTAAAACAACACAAGGTTGACCAATGTGCTGTACAGTAACAACTAATAAAAAGAGGTCCATATCACAGAAGGACAAAAAGAACAAAAAAGAAATGGGTAAAATAGACAAGTAAAACAAACATCATAAATTAACGAACCACAATATTGTAAGCTCAGTGCGATTCAGCCAAAAGCTAATTCTAATAAATACAGTTTCAAATTTCTTTTAAAAGACCCCAATGTAGGTAGGAGTCTAAGACATGACGGCAAGCTATTCCAAAACTTTGGGGCCACCACTGAGAATGCCCGATCACCAGACAGCTTTAACCTTGACCTGGGGATAACTAAGATCATCTGATTAGATGACCTTAGATTCCTTTGAGGTTTATGAACATGTATGAGATCTGTTAAATAAGAGGGCACCAGATTGTGTAGGACTTCGTATACTAAAATAAGTAATTTAAAATCGACCCTGTGGTGAACTGAAAGCCAATGTAAAGAGGCTAAAATAGGTGTTAAATGCTGATGTTTACAGACACCCATCATTAATCTCGCAGCAGCATTCTGCACTAGCTGTAAGCGAGATATCAATGATTTGCTCACACCTGCATATAAAGAGTTACAATAATCCAGTCTAATAAAAACAAAAGGATAAATAAGCTTTTCAAAATTGCTGGGTGACAGAAACGGTTTTACCTTGGCTAATAATTTTAAGTGAAAGAAGCAGGACTTAACCACTGACTTGATATGTTTATCAAATTTCAGAGAGACATCAAACTGAACCCCCAGATTCTTAACTACTGATTTACAGAAAGGAGCCAAGTTTCCTAAATCAGAAAGGACTTGGGACTCAGAGTTCCCAAACCAGATTACCTTACTTTCATTTAAATTGAATAAGTTTGCTGACATCCATAATTTAACTTCATGCAGGCAGTTTAGTAGAGATGTAATTGAACTCTTATCATGCTCCCGCAAAGGAAAGTATACCTGAGTTTCGTTGGCAAAACAGTGAAAATAAACTCCATGCCTTTTAAAAACAGAACCCAAGGGCAGCATATACAGTAGGAACAAGATTGGACCAAGGATTGAACCTTGGGGAACACCACAGTGCAATGGAGCAGATTTAGAATAAAATTGACTAATATTAACCGAAAAGGATCTGTTAGAAAGAAAAGACCTGAACCACTCAAGAGCAGTGCCTCAGATACCCATAATCTTTTCCAAGCGAGTGATTAGAATATTGTGATCAATGGTATCGAAGGCTGCACTTAGATCCAATAAAATCAAAATCACAGTCACCAGAATCGATTGAAGATAAAATATCATTTAATACTTTCAGCAGGGCCGTCTCTGTGCTATGATTTACTTTAAATCCGGATTGAAACTTTTCATAGATATCATTTTGGACCAAAAAAGCCTGTAATTGATTTCTAAGACCTTAGATATAAAAGGTAATTTAGAAATGGGGCGAAAATTTGATAAAACATTTGGATCTAAATTTGGTTTTTTCAAGAAGGGCTCTACAATGGCATATTTAAAACTAGCAGGAAATTCCCCTAATTGCAGACTTTTATTTATTAAAATCAATAGACTTGGGCCAATAACCTCAAGAGTCTGTTTAATAATTTTTGATGGGATAATATCATGGCAGCAATTTGTAGGTTTCAACTGACCAATTATCTTAGATAAAGACTGAAGAGAAAGTGGAGAGAATTGATTAAATGACGCAGATGTGCAACTAGTAAATGGAAAAGTAAAAGAACCAGGCACGATCTGCATTCTAATATCGATGACTTTCTGAGCAAAAAAGTTTAACAAATCATCGCAAGCCATAGTAGGAAGAGCAGAACAGGTGGCAGGGCGAACCGTACCTCCTCTCCCGGGTCTGTAGGTACTCGTCTGGTCTGTCCGGCGACGTTTATGTGGCCTGTGGAGAAGCTGCCTCCGCCTTACACACTACGGCGTTACTGCAGGTTCTTCAGGCTAAAGTACTGGGGGACCTGCACGAGGGTGGTCACGACCCGGAAGTTCTAAAAGGAGCTCTGAACCAAACTGACCTCACGCTCCGAGCGACGAAGGCCACTGCGAGTTCTCTGGGTCGTGTGATGTCCACACTTGTGGTCCAGGAGCGCCATTTCTGGCTGTGTTTGGTCGACATGAGGTTCCTCAAGGTCCCTGTGTCCCAGACCGGCCTCTTCGGCGATGCAGTCGAGAACCATACCCAGCAGTTCTCGACTGCACAGGAGCAGACTGAGGTGCGCGTCCTGCCCCAGCGGGCAGCTGCTGCCTCCACCTCCACTCCTGTGCCGCATCCGCAGCAGCCTCAAGCAAGCGGCACTGTGGAGCTGGGGGCGTAGGCAAGCCGCCCCGCCCATCCAGGCCCCCGTCAACCTGGCGGTGAGCAGAAGAGCAAGAGGCCCCAGGACGGGCGACCCAGAGAAAGATGGAACTGCTGTTTGGGGGGTGTGAATGCACCTCTCCCTCCCCCGGAGGAGGGCCGGGTGGAGAATCTGGTTTCCAAAAAAAATCTCGACAGGAGAGCAGGTTTCTCTGTCTCTGGCTCCCAAGAGAGCATGGAGAGTTGCGGACGGACCAACACCAGACCACACTCATCCTCCTCTCTCGCCAGCAGGCAGCAGTGGGCGGTTCAAGAGCAGCATCAAAGGCCTTACTCACGCACCCTCTGCCAACAGGTAAGCATGCACCGCACACTCAGACCCCTCTTCGGTCCAACCACGGACCAGGTCCCTGCATTCCATCTCACTGCCCCACCGCGGGTATGTTGGTGGTCCCGCTTGTCCAGCTTGTAAGTCTCGCTGGCTCCTGTGGGCCATCAGACTCGGCTTTGCGATTCAGTTCCCCCCGGCATCCCTCCCAAGCTCAGCGGCATCCGCTTCACATCAGTGAAGGTGGCCGATGCTCCTGTCTTGCGTGCGGAGTTCGCAGTCCTACTGGCGAAGGATGCAATAAAGCCAATCCCTCCAGCCGATATGGAGACGGGGTTTTACAGCCCCTACTTCATTATACCCAAGAAAGATGCCATTTCCTCTGAGGAAGGATCTACTGACTCGGAGATGGGGCACACTGTGGCACCCACGTCCAGAGGTTCTAGGTGACCTACCCCAAGAGGTAGTTGACACCATCACTTCAGCGAGAATGGCAACCAGGAGACTTTTGCCAGGCCAGATACACTTTACGACGTAATGGTATGTAGAGAGTTCTCCCTCTCACTATACTTTCCATAGGAAAGAGACATAATGCATATAAAAATGGACCCTCCTCCAATTAATTCATAGAAAAACCTTTCTGTGAATGAACACACATATCCTTCAGGTTGAATTCCCAACCTCCTGCTTGGGAATTCAGCCTTTCTCATTGGACAAGTCTATCCTGAAAGGCGTGACTCTTTTCAGACCTTAAAGGGGACACGCACAGGTCCGCCTTCTCTCTTTTTACTTTTCAATTCCCGGGAGACACGCATCTCGCCTCGGAAATCTCGTGAGTCAATAGACGATTATTACTGTCCATACTGCGGACTAGCAAATCATTTTATTGTACTATTAATGCTACAGTTAATTCCTGAAGATGAATATAATTGATAACAACCCGTTATGATTAATTATGTCATCTCACATTGAGCTAATTTGCTACACCTTGAAGTGGAACCTGCTCGTCGAGTGGTGTTCTTCTCACCAAGAAGACGCCTGAAAATGCTGGATCAGAGTGGTGCTGTACTTTTTGCAGTAAGGGTTGGAGCGAAGGCTGTCTCCCTCCACCCTTAAAGTCTATGTCGCTGCGATTGCTGCTAATCATGGCCCTGTAGAGGGAAGTCAGTGGGGAAGCATCACCTGGTCATCAGGTTCCTTAGGGGGGCCAGAAGGCTAAATCCTCCACAGCCCCCCTCTGTACCCTCTTGGGACCTGTCTCTAGTGCTCAAAGCACTACAGCGGTGCCCATTTGAGCCTTTGCGGACAGTTGAGCAAAGGCTCAGTTTTTATCAATGAAAACTCTGCTCCTGCTTGCACTGGCCTCCATCAAGAGGGTAGGGGACCTGCACGCATTTTCGGTCGACGAATCGTGCCTAGAGTTTCGGCCGGCTGACTCTCAGGTAAACCTGAGGCCCCGGCCCGGCTATATGCCCAAGGTTCCCACTACTCCCTTCAGGGATCAGGTGGCGAGCCTGCAAGCGTTGCCCCTGGAGGAGGCAGACCCAGCCCTAGCTTTGCTTTGTCCTGTCCGAGCCTTGAGATGCTACGTAGACCGGACACAAAGCTTCAGGACCTCAGACCAGCTCTTTGTCTGTCACGGAGGCCGGCAGAAGGGGAATGCCATCTCTAAGCAGAGGATGGCCCACTGGATAGTGGATGCCATCACCCTGGCTTATCAGGCACAGGGTGTGCCCTGCCCATTCAGGTTGAGAGCTCACTCTACTAGAAGTGTCACATCCTCCTGGGCGCTGGCTCGTGGTGCCTCGCTGGCAGATATTTGTAGAGTTGTGGGCTGGGCGACCCCTAACACGTTTTCTAGATTCTATAGCCTTCGTGTGGAGCCGGTATCCTCCTGTGTTCTCACCTCAAATGGGTAGAAGCACTGAGAGGCCCCGGCTTCGGGTCGGCTTGCTATAACTGCTCCAGAGAGTCCTTACAGCAGGCCCTGTCGAGCTACTCCGTCCCCTCAGCAGCCAGACGTGGCGGAGCGATGAATCCGTGAGAACCGGTAGAGGGCTGGGTTCCATATGTAGAGACGTAATTGGATCCCATATGTGTAAAGTCCACGGTATAGCTACAGAGCCCGTGTTTCCCCGGCAGTCAGTCTGCGTTCTTGAGAGGATTACAATCACCTCTAATCCTCCATATGCACCTAAACGGTTGTTCATATGTGTAAGTGCTTCCGAAACCTCCTTCGGGAAGGATGGGGCTTCCGCACGTCCCAGTGTTATCCAAGTTCACTGAGTGGGTAGTGCTACGACGACAGTGACTGGCCTTCTTGTTGCGAGCCCCGGCCTACACCTAAAGGGGGTACAGGAGGCTCGCACAGGACACTGGAAGGGACAGCATCCATGGCGCTTTGGTAGGGATCCCAAAGTCGGTCATTACCGACGTGACATCGAGAGTGACTGACTGAAAGGGAACGTCTCGGTTACATATGTAACCCTTGTTCCCTGAAGGAGGGAACGGAGACGTCACGTCCCATCATCACGGCTCCTGTACCACCGCAATTAAACAATTAAATTGTTGATATCAAGAATAGACATTTTTACAAGTAAGAATTGTATTTCTGATATGTGAAATTGGAATTTCAACTAGTAAGAAATTAATTCTTGATATAAACAATTGATTTTGAAAGGCAGCCTATGGTGACATTTAACTAGTGAAAATACAATTACAGACATCAAGAATTAGCATTTTAACTAGTGAAAATTGAATTGTTGTAGGAGATCCTTGAACGGACACACACATACCGCGAGCAGACTCATTCCAGAGGAATGAGTCAATCTCTGGTTTCACCTCTGGAAGTCATAAAAGTAACTAAGTACCTTAGACTTGCCTAAATGTCTGGACTAAGATCCTGTCTTGCTAATCTCTATAACCCCTTTGAGATCAGAACGAGCTAGAGAATTAACTTCACCAACGCAGAACAAAGGAAACTTCTTGCGGGAAAGATACCAGATCCAGATGGTAAATGAACTTTGACCAGCCAACGTATAAATTGACAAGCTTATCAACAAACGCGCGAGGGATTTACAGTCGTAGGCCTGACTTAAACATATGCCAGAACTCCTCTCCCGGACACCTTCTGACCTCAGGAGTACTTGCGGTCCCCCCTCCCATGCATTCCTGAAAATGTGCCTTTTTTAGACAGACAAAGGAAACACGCAAAAGTGCGCCAAAACTCCAAAAGACAATATTCAGGACTTTTAGGAAATGAAAATATATTCCCAAATTATGTGTGTTATGCCTTAGATATGCTTGATATGTTAGTAAAACATACGCTATATTAATCTATCCATTATAAGGGTATGAATATGTGTGTGTGTCATGTTTGGTGTTAAACGAAAGTATATTTTATTTGCAACAACTCTGTGTGGATGAAATGTAGAAATTAGGTAAATCCCGTAACGTTATAACGTTTATCAAGATTATTAACAAAACCCTGCAAGGATCTTCGGTCACGTGATTACACGGGCAGCTCGTTAATTTATGCAGAGAAATGGAGCCTAGGAAGCTGAGCTCCACCTTGCAACAAGTGGATTGGTACCCCAGCTCTGGGGCGGGCCAAAAGTGGCCTGCTTAAATTCTAATGTTCAACTAAACTCAAACGCTCTTTGCCATGGTTTGAAAACTGCTTCAACTCGTGCGTTCATACGCCGCATCAAACCATCACCTCATTCCAAACTTCAAGCTCTTCAAGAAAACTTCTGCAACCAAGAAAGGAAAAGAAGAACTTCGAGCGTGTCTCATCCAGAAAGGCAACCCGCCAATCACAGGCGGAATTCCCTAAGAGACGTCAGACAAACAACGGTTCGCCAGCCAATCAGCTAAGCTCGGGGATTCCCTCAAAGAGACGAGACGAGACTCTCCAGCAAACCTTCTAACAAGTAAAAAAAATCTCTTATCTATCGGCTGAAAACGGCGCAAAGTTGTTGTTAATGGAAAGATAGAACTAAGCTCTGCTTTGTTGACTTTCTGATAACCACCGAAGTTGAGACTTCCTTCATAACTCATAATTCTGCATAACTCCGTCATTTGTGTGTGTGTGTGGTCGTATGTGTGTGTTTAGATTATTTAGTCTCATGTAATCTTAGAAGTAGTTCAATAAATTTATCTCATTGTATAGAGCATTGTCTGTGTTTTATATTTGATTCAGTTACTGCCTTGAGCTGTCGACCCTTTTGCTACCCTGCTCAAATTCGATAAATTACTATTTTGTTTGTTTTATTGTTGGCCACAAGCAAGATAAACAAAATTGTTAACATATACTGACTTTAATGTCTCGCTGGACGAGCCGTAAAAAGGTATAAATTATACATTTTGATTAATAGAAATTAATCAAATCAATATCTATCTTTACGATGCAATTTCGTAAAGCCAAAAATTCAAAATAAAGATTAAATCATAGCTAAGTTCCTAAAGTTATTTACATTGTTGATATCAAAAATTAACATTTTTACTAGTGGAAATGCAATTGCTGATATCAAAAATAGCCATTGTTAGTAGTAGACATCTAATTACTGATATCAAGAATTAGCATTTTAACTAGAAAAAATTGAATTGTTGATATCAAGAATTCATATCCTGTGAAGGAATAAAAGTCAAAACGACTTGCCATAAGATTGTAGACTTACACAAGGCTGGAATGGGCTACAAGACCATCGCCAAGCAGCTTGGTGAGAAGGTGACAACAGTTGGTGCGATTTTTCGCAAATGGAAGAAACACAAAATAACTGTCAGTCTCCCTCGGTCTGGGACTCCATGCAAGATCTCACCTCGTGGAGTTTCAATGATCATGAGAACGGTGAGGAATCAGCCCAGGACTACACGGGAGGATCTTGTCAATGATCTGAAGGCAGCTGGGATCATAGTCACCAAGAAAACAATTGGTAACACACTACGCCGTGAAGGACTGAAATCCTGCAGCTCCCACAAGGTCCCCCTGCTCTGCTCAAGAAAGCACATGTACAGGCCCATCTGAAGTTTGCCAATGAATATCTGAATGATTCAGAGGAGATCTGGGTGAAAGTGTTGTGGTCAGATGAGACCAAAATTGAGCTCTTTGGCATCAACTCAACTCGCCATGTTTGAAGGAGAAGGAATGCTGCCTATGACTCCAAGAACACCGTCAAACATGGAGGTGGAAACATTATGCTTTGGCGGACAACTGCACCACATCAAAGGGACGATAGACGGGGCCATGTACCATCAGGGCCAGGGCATTGAAGCTAGCCAAATAACCTACCATTAAAATTATAGACTGATCATTTCTGTGTTAGTGGGCAAACGTACAAAATCAGCAGGGGATCAAATACATTTTTGCCCCACTGTATCTTTCTGCAGTCCCATAGATGGCAGTGCAGTGGTGGCTTGTGTCTGTTGAATGGTGATTTAACGCTACGTTGTCACCTAGTTGGTGAGATGCAATGCTATAAAGTAAATAAACAATGTCCTGGTTTTTTACTCCCACAAAGAGCTTATCATACTTGTTTGCAACATAAGTAGGGCCCTTTGATTTCCGCGATGCAGAAAACACGGCCGAAATCACAGAATCCAGTTATAAAAACAAAATGTACCATGTAACGCAGAATTTCGCGAAATTAATATTTTTGATTAATTAAATCAAATTGCAATATAGACTAGTGTCTGTGAATATTAAACAGCAAAAATACAATTTAAATTTGAATCCTCATGCAGAACATGAGGGGAGGGGTGAAATTATAATTAGTGAAGTTTACTGTTTAGTGCACTGATGTCAGACTCATTTTGGATAAAGTTTATTGTTAAATTGTTAAATACCCTGCCTCCATTACATACCTTTGTCACACCATTATACATATAAGTGTTTGATCACCACATTTGAGTGTTCATTGCAAAAAATGTGTTTATGTATATCTATTCTGTTTATGTATATACTGTATTCCCACAGGAAGTGTGTCCAAACTTTTGACTGGTACTTTAATATTGGCCGCTATATATCAATATCGGATTTTTCTTACTACCTAATATCGGTATCAGCCCCAAACACCCATATAGGTTGGGCTCTACTAGAGACAACCTCTACAACCATGAATGTCAGCAGAGACCATGTCAGCTAGATGCGCCCTAGAGACAGATCCCCTGTGAAGACCTTGTCATCTCGACGATCATCGGCACAAGACCACAGGAATCAGACGAGTCCTCTGCTCAATCTGACCTTTGTTGCAGCCTGGAATTAATCCACACCATGCTGGTTTCGTCTGGCCAGAGGAGAACTGGCCCCCAACTGAGCCTGGTTTCTCCCAAGGTTTTTTTCTCCCTTTCTGTCACCGATGGAGTTTTGGTTCCTTGCCACTGTCACCTTTGACTTGCTTAGTTGGGGACGCTTGACTGATTGCACAGACACTATTGGAGGAGAGCTGAACTGGATGATGACATCACTGAATCATCAGTGAACTGACTTTAGCTGGAAGATGGCTCTTTTTGTCCTCTTGCATTGTTGACAAACTGTTGACACTGTAAAGCTGCTTTGACACAATCAGTATTGTTAAAGAACCATATAAATAAAGGTGACTTGACTTGACTTGACAACAGGTTTAATAGACTTTCCCATATTTCCCATATTGGCTTGCAGTGAACAGAGCTGTTTTGACAAGGTAAAAATGGTGTTGTTTTACACTACCCCACATGAAAAAAAATAATATAGTAATTTATAGTAAATACTATAGTGTTTTTGAACCATACTATAGTAAAGTGTATTATATTGTATATATTATAGTATTTACAACACTTTGTTAATGAATGCTACAGCATAATGTAGTATTAACTATAGTGAACTGATAAACTGTAATAAATATTGTAGTGTACTTTAGTTTTTACTACAGTAAACTGTAGTGTATTGTAGTATAATATACCCTATAGTTGTAGAAAACTTAGTACAGTATTGGGGAAAGTAACTTGCTTATATTACTATAGTTGTCATATTACCACAGCAACTATAGAATTACCACAACAAATTATTTCAAGTACTTTACTATAGTTAGGGTATTTACTATAAATTACTATAGTATTTTTTCATGTGGGGAGACACTGTAACCAAAGTATGTTATAGACTTTTCATGAAGCATCTGATGTCCCCTTTAAGTTACTCAGTATTAAATTCTAGGGATTGAAATGTTGGGTATATCATCTTTTGGTTATATTTTTTGTTTTATTTGAATACACCTTATTTTTACTGTCATTTGTAAATTTGAAGTGGAGGGCTCTCTTGTTAGTGTGAAAAGGCCTTATAATTAAACTGTCTGACAGACAGATGCATAGCGTTTTTATTTTATTATTTAATTATGTATGTATGCATGTATGTATTTATTTATTTATTTTTTCATGGATATATTTATAAGCATTTCTAGAAACTTCTAGGTGTTTGAGAGCACTGCTAGGGTGGTATTAGGTGGTTAGGTGGCTGCAGTATCCTGGGTGTTTGCTAGGGTTTGCAATGCAGTAGGTAATGTTTTCTCAGTGGTTGACATGTCTTGTCTAGATTGATAGATGTTTTGTGAATATAGCTTGAAAGTTCTTGGAGGAATTATATTTAGATTTTTTTTTTAGGTCACAGGTGAAAAAGGTCCCGAAATGTAATGCTAAGATAATAAAACTTTGCTAAGATAATAGTTAGGCCTTGCACATTTATGGTCTCAGTTACTGCACTGGATTTATTACATACTGTTTCTTCATATAGTCAGTGAGCAATGATTATTTAGACAGAATAAAACAGCACTTTTCACCCCAATCACAGATCTCACTGTTGTCCCATGAGCTTACTGCACACACCCTACTTTGCTCATTCTCTACATATCTACTTCCTTCTCTCTCAGTTAGTCTCGGTTAGATCTCTCTCTTCCTCCTATTTTCTCCACCTCCTTCCTGCTTGCTGTCGTAGATGTGACGTTGGTCAGCCTGTCGTGGGAGCGAACAGGAATTCTTGGAGGAGCTTGTAAAGAATCTGTGCCTGGTCATCTCTGGGTCTTAAAAAGGTCCAGCGTGCCTTTCTGCTGAGACTCTCTCATGTGGGGCCAAACAAGAGAAATATATGGATTCGGTTGTTTGTTCACAGAAGTCTCTTAGAGACACATTTCCTGACAAATTCTGAATGAAATATTCTCAAGAGGTGTGTGAATTACATGGGAAAACGCTCCACACCCACCATAAGCAGCACTGGCCAAGACTGCCCTTGTACAATCACAAGATCAAATCAAAACCATGGCTTTTAATTTTTTTCATTGCTATACAGATATTTATATTCTGTACTGGTGGCGTTCAGTCAGTTGACCTGTTGGTGCAAGCCAGCTAATGCAGTCAATGGAAAAACTTTGGAAAGGTACACTCATTCTCTTTCCTTTCCCATTTGGCAGGCTTAAAACTCCTGACATGTTTAGCAATTGGTGATCACAGTCCTCATTTTCTGCCTTTTTCCTAGAATACCATGATGTTTAATGCCCTGCAAAGTACAGCACACTGCTGGTAGCAACAGTTTGCCACTGGATGGCTTAGGTTATTCTCAGCAGCCTGTGAACCCAAGCCAAAGCTATTATCAGTGGGCTCCAGCAGTACTGTGAAGCCCATCCCTGGAGGGAGTGTTGGAGGAAGTCGTAGGATGAAAAAATGGGCCATTATAAGTCCTTCACAGGCCCCATGGGTTCATTAAACTGCCTTAATCTTGTATATCAAGGCACTGACCATCTCAGAACTCAGTTTGGTTACAGAGAGACTGCTGTATCCTTCCCCTAAATGCCAGATTACAACAGCTCTATTACCTCTGCATTTCCTTTCTGTTAAATAAACCAGGATTTTGGGAGTCAAGTAAGTCCTCTGCAGTGGCTAGTGATAACAATAATTAGAAATAAAAGGTCTAGACACACAAGAAAACATATAGTGATTGTTACACAACTTACTCATATGGTATAGTTACTACTTTAAAATACTTAAGAACAATCATTTTTGATACTCCACGTATTAAAATCATCTCAAGTGTGTGTTCACTGATTAAATGCGAGCAGCTGAAGTTTTCCAAACCCACTGGTGTTCAAGCCCAAACCAGATGCTACATTAATGACATAAGAGCAGAGATGTGATAAACAGCTCAGAGAAAGCAAAGCAGTCTGAGAAAAAGAGATCATAACAGCAGACCACAGAATAAAAAAGTGAGAGACATATGAAGAAAGAGAGTTAGAAGTGTTTTAATATATTGTTATGTTGTTTCTAGGTTGTCTCTATATTACTGGCTCAAGTAAAAAAGTCAACCTTCTATGTGATATTCTAGTCTCTAGATATGGCATAGAGAGTAAGGACCCTTCTTAAATGACACCAAGGAACGGTTGAACAGTTGTACACATATAAAAACTAAACGTTATGGAGTAACACTAAAAAAAGTGTGCTTAATTGCAGAAAAAAGGTGTTTGGTAGTGACGTTCCTTAAAGTTACACAGATTTTCAGACATTTGAAAACAATTTACCTCAAAATGATGTGACCTATCTACTCACATCTTGTATTTATGAGAGAGTCGGACAGAGGAATATTTCCTGATCATAAATTTAGGGGTGTGGTTAAAATCAGTCTCAGCCAATGGGCTAAAACATACGCTGTTTCAGTAGTTACATAAAAAATGCAGGACACTTTTTTTTTTTTCTATTTTTAATAAAGTTTCATGATTTACAAAGAAAATATATATATATATATATGTATATATTAACTTCACTTTTTTAAAACAATCTAAAACATATTTAAAACAACAACAATGGAATAAAATCCAAAAAAATAAAAAATAAATAAAAATAAATAAATAAAAAAAAGTTGAAAGTCATAAGTTGAAATTTGGGCTCAGGACAGCCACCTCCCAATTGAAAGTACCGAATAAATGACGATTTTATATATATATTAAGCTTACTAATATTTTAAATATTATTGTGGGTTTCAATTGATAATAAAAGGATCTTAGTAATCATCTACGATTCAAATTCTTAAAAGCTTTTTAAATGTGTTTTTTTGGCTGTGGGACAGCAGTTTGGATCAATTCTGTAGAATGGCCCATATATGGGAGTTTGCAGTAGTAGTGACAACAACATTTGGTAAACCACTAGTATCCAAACTTTTTTTTAAAGGGGGCCAGATTCAACGATGTGGACCCTCCGGGGACCGGATGCTTCTCCCTATATATATATATATATATATATATATATATATATATATATATGACAACTTGAGTTGACAGTAGTAGTAGGCCTAGCTTGAGTTTTGTTGAGAATGTAAATATTTGTAAATATTGACAACCTTCAAAGTTTTAATAATTATAATATATGGAATGGCTTTATGGTATTTAGTCTTTTAACACATTTATTTTGTATAAATAGAAAATCACAAAACTGCTTATAACAACAATATCTGTAAATTGACCTATATTTCATTACACCCGTACATTGCAGCATGGTCTCATGTTCATACGTAGGTATTAATACGTAACATTTACAAGCACAAAACGTACATTTATGTACGTATTTACTGATGCTAAAACGTACAATTTAGATGTATTTCAACGTTTAATACATACAAATCGATACGTATTTTTAGCTAAAAAAAAAAATGTAAAAATATTTACGTATCTTTTATATCAAGATATTCGTATCAATGCATTTTTATCATTTTATCAATAAGCGATTTAGACTTTTAGACCCCTTAACCTACCCCCAAAC
Organism: Spinibarbus caldwelli; assembly: GCA_039654775.1. NCBI lineage: Eukaryota > Metazoa > Chordata > Actinopteri > Cypriniformes > Cyprinidae > Spinibarbus > Spinibarbus caldwelli. The sequence goes on from CM077238.1 coordinate 22,927,715, forward strand.
CTAAACCTACCCATTTTACAGCAAATATCCATTTTTATCATTTTATTAATAAGCAATTTAGATTTTAGACCCCTTAAGCTACCCCCAAACCTAAACCTACCCATTTTATAGAGAATATAAAAGGATATAAAACGCAGTTGACCGAAACATGCAGAAAAATAATTTTAGTAACAATATAGCATTACAAATGTTTTTATAGTCGCTAATCCCACTTCTACATCTAAACCTAAACATAGCTATTTCTGTACAGTATAAGAAAAACATGACAGACAGATAAATGCAATTACAATCATTTATTTATTGCAAAAATTTTATTATTAGGAATTTAGGTTGTTAATCGCTGAAAATATTATCCAGATTATTTTCCTGATCCTTTCGCTCTCAGTGAACTCGTGAAGGCGCGCGCGTGCTCGGCTCGCATCTTTCAAACACACACCTCACCAGAAACACGGCATGTCGCAATCTGTGACGAATGCAGGCGAGAGCCAATGAGCCTAAAACCTGTCATTTGAAGCATAGACATAATAAATACCTAGACGCCTCATTGGCTGCTTTGAGCCGTTGCTGCGATACGTCAACGCGTCCGCCATGTTTGCGCGGGCAAGACTGCCTTAAAAACAAATGGAGGTAAACGGGGGAGCTGCGGGTTTTCTGGATAAAAACACGATAACCTTTACGTTTATCAACCGATTTCAGTGGTTTGTGATCTACATGGACTTAAAAATAACTCTGCCTCCAGTTATTTAATTAGGCTTGGAAAATTATTAATTTTCGTAAGAAATTGTGAAAGCTCACACTCACACTCCTGTTGATTTGGTTGATTTTTTTCTGTTAACAATTCTAATATTAATGTAGTATAACTGTGACATATACATGTAATGTAATTTTAATGTACATTAAATGAAATTAAGTTGTTTCATTGCTTTCTCTGTCTTCAACCCCAACATTTTAGCTTTTCTCGTGCTTCAGGTCAGAACACAGCTCATTCGCTTTGAAATACGGGAAAAAAATCGAAATAATACATCTTTAAGCACTAATAATTTACCATCATTGAGAAAATTGAATAAAACCAGCGAATACAAATCAAAAAGTGACACACTGGTAGTCTGCTTTTTATTTTCATAGCACTCTATACAGATAAACACAAACATGTAACTGATAATCCTTTATGGATCCAGTAAAACTTACAGTTACAGTGGTAAATTATTATGCACTGATACAGTGCACAGTAAAAATATAGTAAAACTGATGTAATATTAAAAAGTATATGTAGTACAAGTTGTAGTAAAGTGAATAATATAAAAAGCGAGTACAACAGTACAATAATGTAAGTGATATAATAGATTTATAATAGCACAAATTATACGTGTAATACCATAATAAATAAATAACATCAGATGAATAATATAAAGTAGAATATGTAATATCAAGGGTGGAATAATACAGAATAGACAATAATGAAGAATAAATTAATAGTAAATTATAAAGTAAATTAAATAATCGTGAAAAGGACAGTTTTATAATAGTATTTGTGTAATAATTATTAAACAAAGTAAGACACAACTAATGACAAGCAAAAATTGTGGTCGTGAATTTATATATATATATATATATATATATATATAAATAAATATAAATATAAAATCCTCTGAATCAATCTCAGCTCAAGGTACACATTTTATTTCAGTTTTCAGTTCTAGCTTTCCCTGGGAATAGAGTGGTTTAGTTGTGATGTCAAAACCTGACTAATAAAGACTAATTCTCCACTCCATATTTTATAATGGGGTTTTTCAATTAATGAGTAAAGTAATGTAAACAACTTGATGATGCTTGACATTTTGCTCTACAATGCAAATCAGAATCAGAATCAGAATCAGAATCAGAATGAGCTTTATTGGCCAGGTATGCTTACACATACGAGGAATTTGTTTTTGTGACAGAAGCTCTACAGTGCAACAGAAAGACAGCAACAGGACAGGGCACAGATAATAAAAGAATAATTTACAAATAGGCAATGTACAAATAGCAAAAACGCAATATATAGACAATTATGGTGTACAGGTCTAATATGTGCAAATCTGAAATGAAAAAAATAAGTATGCGTGTTGAATAAATAATTTATAATAGTGTTGTGTGTTCCACTTTTAATGTCAAGTGTTCATGAGATGGATTGCCTGAGGCAAGAAACTGTTCCTGTGTCTGGTCGTTCTGGTGCTCAGAGCTCTGTAGCGTCGACCAGACGGTAACAGTTCAAAGAGGGAGTGTGCTGGATGTGAGGGGTCCAGAGTGATTTTGCCAGCCCTTTTGCTCACTCTGGATGAGTACAGTTCTTGGAGAGTGGGGAGGGTTGTACCAATGATTCGCTCAGCAGTCCGGACTACCCTCTGTAGTCTTCTGAGGTCAGATTTGGTAGCTGAGCTGAACCAGACAGTTATTGAAGTGCAGAGGACGGATTCAATGATGGCGGAGTAGAACTGATTCAGCAAGTCCTGTGGCAGGTTGAACTTCCTTAGCTGGCGAAGGAAATACAACCTCTGCTGGGCCTTTTTCACAATGGAGTCTATGTGATTGTCCCACTTCAGGTCCTGGGAGATGGTGGTGCCCAGGAATCTGAATGACTCCACTGCAGTCACAGTGCTGTTCATGATGGTGAGTGGGGGGAGTGCAGAGGGGTTCCTCCTGAAGTCCACGATCATCTCCACAGTTTTGAGCATGTTGAGCTCCAGGTTGTTAAGACTGCACCAGACAGACAGCCAGCTCCTTAACCTCCTGTCTGTAGGCAGACTCGTCACCGTCCTGGATGAGGCCGATCAGTGTGGTGTCGTCTGCAAACTTCACGAGCTTGACAGACAAATTACACACACCCATGCAGAAAACACAAATTTTGAAACAGTTGTTTATTTTTCAATATGTTACTACATAGGAATGTTTGGTGTGTGTGTGTGTGTGCAGTTTACATTGTACAATAAAATGTCAAAGTATAGTTATGTTTAACACAGACCAGAATGTGACATGCTTCCCCACAAAAAAAAAACAAAACAAAAAAAAAACTTTCTATTAATCAAAAGTAATAATCATTATTACAACATCAAGAGCAATAATCAACAATGATTTTGTCATGATATTGCAGCTTCACTCACTAAGGAGTTCCTGTGTTTCTCATTTCTAGGCTATTTACATTATGCAGTTTTTCTGTAAATACACATACACTACATGATCAGCATTAATCAGCCTATGTAAATCATTTTAAATGCAGTCTTGTGATTGACTGAAGAAACTGGTTATTTGTAAATATTTGACAAAAAAGACAGAAACATTTAATAAGGTAATTATATTAAATGATATTGTTATAAAAATTACCCTTACAAAGGTTAAAAATTGCTCCTGGAGGTCTGTTCCTGGCAGAGAGAGAGAAAGAGAGCGAGAGAGTGGTTTGAATATGATCAGGGTCATTCTGGCCATTCATTCAGGGCTATTCTGGGTTTTAACTAGTACAAATACAACATTAGTCTGTGGAGGTTTAGTCTCTTGGAAATACAGAGAACAGGCTTTCTTCAGATTTCTTTGAGGCTTGTGTTGTCCTGTTTGCAATTGGCTAAAAAGGAAAAAAATATATAATCAGTCCACAGTTTTATGATAAGCTATGAAATCCTTATAATCAAGTGATGATAAGTGAATTTACTCTTTGTAAATAAGTAACGTTAGTGAAATTAAAGAGAGATGCTTTAGCTCCATCTCTAATCCTGACAGTCTGACATTGTCTTGTCAAAGTGCTCACTGTACATATTGTCCTCATAGCACAATTTACTTTATGATATAAACTACAATATAAGTTAAAACTTCATAAGAATTCATTTAAAATTTGATTTCTTATAAAGTCTCAGCTTTCACAGCTTACTAGCGATATCGCTAACGTTAGCTATTAATAGTCTGATACTTGTGGCTAATTAAGCTGTCAACATAATGCTAAAAATGACCAAAAAAACATCCAGAAACAACTGTTCATTCTTACCTGTGAAAGATAATACCCCGAGAGCTGTTTTTATTACTGTGGGACGGTCTGAAGATCCCCAAGCTGCCGACAAGTCCGGGATCTTTTCTCATGTCCCGAGATGAGAGTTATGAAGAGTTGCCCGCACCAATATGGCGGCGACGTTTACGTGTGGTCGAGCAGCCAATGAGGCGTCTAGGTATTTATTATGTCTATGGTTTGAAGCGGCAACATTTGAACTCGTAACGAGCGCTTCAGTCAGCGTGGGCTTTGCTGTTTACGGTCGCTGGACTCGCTGCTCGGGATGGAGATGAAGATCGCCGAATAAAGGCTTGGATTTGGGTCTGTTCCTCGCAGTCGTATGGATTCTGAAGATCTGGATTACAGCGCACGAATAAAATGGTTTTATTTTGTAATTATGTTGCGTTTTGGTATTTTTTTTTTTTTTTATAGTTCTATGTCAGCAACAGCATCTCGGAGAAAACGCCTTTTGCGGCCCATGGCAAACAAAGTAAACATAACACGACAAGTAAAGGTTAAACGATTGCAGAAATGTTATTTATTTTGAGGGTTTAAGGTGAAGTCTTGTTTAACATTATGTAGGCCTATTCTTGGAAACGAGCTGGCAGATATCACACAGAACAGAAAGAAATGTTATCATTTCATATTAAGTAAACAGTTGAAAACAAGGTAATTGATATGACAACTAAAAACAACTAATAATAAAATTAATGCCGCATTATCAGTATTCATAAGGATTCATTTTTAGATGTCGTCAATACGTCCGTTTTTAACGTTTAAATGCTAAAAATACGTAAGTATTGTACGTTTAGATGCTGAAAATATGTCAGTATTGTACGTTTTAGTGGCACTAAAAACGTAAGTAAATGTACGTTTTATAGAACCACATTTTACGTAAAATACATACGAATTATGAGATCACGTTGTACATTAGCCTACATTCAGTTGGCCTATATGTTTACATCAATAATATAAAATTTGCTATGAATATCCTACATTTCTGCCACAATACCACAGTTACTGTTATAGTTACTGTCCCTATTTGGCAAAACAAATTACATTTTGCTTGTTTTACTATTTATATATATATATATATATATATATATATATATATATATATTGTTCATAAAGTGTTGGGGTGTGCTAGCAATGTATTCTGGGATAATCTTTATTTTTAAGTAGTAATACATTTTTTTCAAGTGTAAATGCATCAGTCTTCACCAAAGGCAAGCTCTTCAAGCAGCTGATCGACGTCTCCTTTGTGCAAACATTTATGAAGGTATTTTTGGTACAAAACAACTAAGTGTCTGACAGCGGAATTTGTAGTTGTAGAGAATAGCCACACACGTGTAATAGAAAATTTGAAGTCACAGACAAAAGTTGCAAACGTGTAGAATTTTTTTCTCCCACAAACACAACGCAACAGTTACACCTCCTCGAATCCTTCATTGCAGGTGCACAAATCCTATTCTAAGAATCACAGATCATGAAACTTGTACGCTCACATGTTTTGCTACTATTGCTGCAGTGAATATGGTGCAAAACACATTCACACACCTGCATCAAAAATGTGAAGTCACAGACAAATTTTGTACATCTGCAAATCAGTATGTGAATTCTTGCAATGATATTTGCACAATTGTAGAATGTTTTCTTACATATACATATTTTTTCTTGGATGCTTTTTCATGCACAAACACTAGTGCATAACGGCAACGGCTTGAATCTGCTTCTACGAGTCTCAAACGCTGTTTTTCGCTTGCAAATGACAAGTTTTGCGCACTCTCCCTTTTGCACCACAAATCTGTGTGAAATATGGAGCAAAAGTGATTTGTGCATCTGTAGAGGCAATGACGGGCACTCTTCAGAGATCAGAGAAGTTTGGCCAATCCGAAAGGCTATAGTGTGGGCACCTATCAGCAGGGAGGAAAAAAAAAAAAAAAAAACTAGTTGCGCGAGCATCTTCTGGAGCGGACAGCGGCAACTAAATAAGGTACATTTTCTTTCTTTTTCTGAAATCACTCACCGTTATACTGTACATTTGTTTATAGTTTAAATATTAAAAGACTTTAACTCCAAACCCTGTTAAAACTCACCTACCTGTATCTAGTAATCTTAATTAAGTTAGCTGGTTGAGGTGTGTTTGATTAGGGTTAAAGCTAAACACTGCAAGACAGTGGCCCTCCAGTACCAAGTTTGCCCATCCCTTTTTAACTCACAAAGAGGATTTATAATAGATCGATTAATCCGTTAATTAAATAGATTATTATGAGAGTGTCATATACAACCCAGCAGGCACCAGACGTCTATGTAACGTCAGGTTGACGTTGGACATGACGTCGGACAGACGTTGCATTTTGGTTGAAAATGAAAATCGGGTTGACATCAATTTTTGACGTCAATTTGACGTTGACTTAATGTTGGATTTTGGTTGCACAACCTAAAAACAACAAAATCTCAACGTCAGCTGACGTCGGTATTGGACATCAATTTAACATTGACATTAGACGTTGAATTTACGTTGAATTTTGGTCACCCGACGTCGCAACCAAAATTTAACCAAATATCAACGTCTTATGACGTTGTGTGCCTGTTTTGTGCCTGCTGGGAAGATGATTAAATATATTTGTTAATATATTTAAATTATTAACAAATGTACAGTATTACAGTGAGTGACTGCAGATAAAGAAAGAAAATGTACCTTTATTTTTGCTGCTGTCAGCTCCAGAAGATGCTCACAGCTCGTGAATGTTTTTATGATTTATTTTATTTTTTTCCCCCTGCTCGTTCGGGTACCAACTGATAGGCACCTAAACTACACTGTAAAGAGACTGCTGTAAATTTTACATTAGCTGAATGTATTATTTATTACTGTATTGTCAGTATTAGTACTGTTCAGTTTATTTTCATTTTTTTACCTGTATAAAACAATGTAATTGCGGTACAACACTATATACCTTTTTTGATCATTTTCTTACAAATTACAAATCTTCATCTCTAGCATGCACTAGCTGAAAAAGGGCATCACCACAGTCTCCTGGGGACTTTGTATCTGTACCATGGCAAAACAGGCTTTACAGAAATAAAATACAGTAAAAATTAGTTTGTGTTGTTGTTAAATTTCAGTAATTTTGGCTAGCAAAGTTGACTAGCACTCTGATGAGAAACACCATGAGGGGATTTAGGCTGATACATTTTCTTTGCACCCTCTTTCCAGAATTCCATCTGATCTGTGACTCTGAATGGCAGGGTTGATTCTCAGAATGAACCTGCAAGCACAAAAAAAAAAAAAAAAGAAGTTTACAGAATTTGCCCCAACTGCCAGACTCTGTGCTGTATGCTCTTTGAAATTAATAAAAAAACTCTACACTGTTAATTTTTTAAAATGTTTTATTTTTTTATTTTACAGATTGTCTGTATTTTTTTTTTTTATAGAATTTTCCCGTTTTTTCATTATACAATGAAATACCTGTTGTTTTACAGATATTTTCTGTATTTTAAAGTTCCACCATTAAATTTACAGATAATTGCTTGCATTTTGGTATTACATAAATTTTCTGTTTTTTAAACAGAAATTTTCTGTATTTTCACAGAGTATTGTGTAATTTTACATAAAATGTTATTTAATATTTACAGATTATTCCTGTAAAAATAGGGAAAATCTTTTTTGAACCACAAATCATTCAATCAAAGTGTTTTTATTAGCCTACCATTGAAGATGGTTAATGAGGGTAAAAAGTAATGTTTTGTGAAGGTCAAATAATAGTATTTGTACATACAGTACATGTACTGTAAATTATGCATTGTTTCTTTAACTGCTAATTTTAATCATTATTTGGTAAATTATTTGTTTTCCTTTCTGAAAATAAAAAGAAGTTTTCTTTGAAAATTTACATTTATGAATGTAAAATTTAGCAAGAAATAGCAATAGATTAATAGTAAATTTGCAGTGTGAAGGGTCTAAATTCAAAGAGTAACCAAAAAACACAATTTTTGGGATTATACAAAAGTTTGGATACAAATATTTTTTAACAACATTGGAAAAATCAACCCAGAACACTGTACAATAACCACAGTCCCAAAACAAATGATTGATAGTTTCTTCAGACTGAAGGCAAAAGGAGCAATTGGGGGAAATACTATGGTTAAATTTAACAAGTTTGTAATTTACCGGATAGCAATTATGGATAATTTTGATAGAGATTCAACAAATTTATTAGAGAAGAAGAATTTTTGTTGAAGACGCCAAAACTCTTCCCATTCTATTTCACTAAATATGTTATTCCAAAAACTCACACAAGCAGTTAAAGAAATCTTGAGCTCTATTAATAATTGAACGAATGTCTCTGTTTGACATGGTATTGAGAAGTCGTTGGTCAATAAATAAGTTAGTGTTGTCAAAAAGAGGAGAGTCTAAAGAACCTTTAGGGCCAGACTTGACTAAAGGTATAATACAATCAGGAATTGCACCAAAAACAATGGCATATTCTCTTGCGGGGACTGGGAAAGAGAATTCTTGCATAAATTGTTCATAAGTAAACAAGACACCACAATTATCTAAAGTTTGACTGACTAAGAGTATATTTTTATCAAACCAATTGTGAAAAAAAGAGATTTATTTTTATATCTAATATTTTTATTGTTCCAAATAAAATAGCTATGTGGAGAAAAATTATAATTATGTGTAAGTGACCAACTAATTAAAGCTTGTTTATGAAAACTAGATAAAGTTAAAGGTATTTTAGAGATGTCAAAGTTGCAGCGCAACACAAAATGTAAACCTCCAGCTGAATTAAATATATGATTTGGAATAAGATTCCAACAGGATGTGGGGTTGTTTAAAAAAGTCTTTATCTATTTAACTTTAAACGAATTATTAAGAGTGGAAAAATCCACTAACTCAAAACCCCCCATAGCCCGATCAGCTAGCATAACACTTTTTTTTTAATTAAGTGAGTTTTATTTTAATTAAGTGAGTTTTAGAATTCCAAACAAAGTCAAATATAATTTCACATTTATGGATATTAAGACATAAACCAGAAGCAGAGGAAAAAAGCTTAATTTTGTCTAAAGCTAAAGGAACTTGATCTTTATTTTTTTTAAAAAAAGAGTTGTGTCATCATCAGCCAGTTGGCTTATTAATATTGATCGATTTGCCACAGAGATACCTTTCAAATGACTATTTTGAATGTGGATGGCTAAAAGTTGCATAGGAAGCAAAAAATAAAAAAAAATAAAAAAAAAAATAAAAAAAAAATAAGGTGAGATAGGGCAGCCTTGATGGATGCCTCTCTCTATGTTAAACCTATGAGTAGTACCATGTTGTAATTTAATTGAAGCATTGGCATTATTATACAAAGTTTGAATTGCATTAATACAATTAGGGCCAAAACCAAAAATGCCCAAGGACTTAAGGATAAAAGGAAATTCAATGGAATCAAAAGCTTTATAAAAATCAAGAAAAAGCAAAAAAAACTGTCATCCAAGATCAGATCTGAATAACCTAAAATATCAAGAACAAGTCTAATATTGTTTGAAATAAGTCTGTCTGTCATAAAACCTGACTGACATTTATCTGTTATATCATCTAGGACACATTTAATCTTCTTAGCAAAAATCATGGCTAATATTTTGTAGTCATTATTCAGAAGACTTATAGGTCGCCAGTTTTCCAACTGAGAGTGGTCTTTTTGAGGTTTAGGGATCAAATTTATAACACCCTGAGTCATAGAGGATGGGAGAATACCCTTTTTAAGGCTTTCTAAATAAACATAGAGAAACGGTGAAAGGTGATTTGAAAATTTCTTCTAAAAACTCTGTGGTCAAGCCATCATTTCCAGGAGATTTATTAAGTTTTAACTTGTTAATGGCCTCAGAAATATCTTGAATTTGAATAGGAGCGTCACATAAATTCTTGTCTATATCATTAATTTTAGGAATAAGGTCTGTATCTGTCACGTACGCTGGAGCCAGGAACGAGGAGACACGGCAAATTAACAAACTGAGAGTCTTTAATAATCCATCTAAGGAACATAGATCACATGAAGACATTCAAAGACCGACAAACACTAACTGAAAGGACTGGGGGTTTTAAAAGACAGGACAATCAAGGAACTAAGGAGACACACCTGGGGCAAATTAACACAATCAGACTGGGGAGAAACTGGGTCACAGGGAACACATGGGGAGCAAAAACCACAACAAAACAGTCCAGGGGCGTGACATTACTCCCCCCTCCCGGAAGGTGCGTCCTCACACCGTGGAACAACAGAGGGGGGGGAAACGGGTGGGAACAATGGCGGCGGCTCAGGAGGAGGACGGACAATCGGGAGGGGGCCGGCAGACAGAGACCAGGGAGGCGACGAAGGAGGGAGGAGCCAGGGAGGAGACAGGAGGGACTCGGAGCAGGAGGAGCCTGGCAGGACCCAGGCCACAGCCATGATGATGGCCCACGGTGGAGCCGACGGAGGGAGGAGCCATGGAGGAGGAATGGCCGCCGACTCCAGGGGGCCGACCAACGGAGGCGGAACAGGTGGTGGAGGAGCCCGAGGTGGAGACGGAGAGCCGACGAGCCAGGGTGATGCCGAGGATCCGGGGGGCCAGGGTGGAGCCGAGAGCGCTGGCGACCGAGGCAGAGGCGGAGCTCCGGAGATCCGTGGCGGAGCCAGAGCGACTGAGGACCAAGGTGGAGCTGGAGGGAGGAAGGAGCCCAACGGAGCCGGTGGGACGGAGTGACGAGGCGCAGCCAGAGGAGAGGAGTCCCGAGGCGATGGCGGGTCGACGCCCGACCAAGGCGGAGCCGGAGGGACGAGGGAGCCTGGTGGAGCTGGTGGATCGATGGATGACGGTGGAGGCGAGGGAGCTAGGAGCCGAGGTGGAGCTGCTGGGTCTACGGACCGAGGTGGAGTCTGGGCCTCGGAGGCTGGAGGTGGAGGTGAGGGATTCTCCAGCCACGGCGATGGAGGATGGCAGACCCGCGGAGCTCGCACCGCATTGATGGAGGACTGAGGGTGAGCAGAGGGGCTGCCAGACGACAGCGGTGGAGGAGGCAGGAGCGGGTGGGAGGGTGGGCATTTGAGATCCTCCGGGCTTCCAGGGGTTAACTCAGGAATGGGAGCCGACACTGTGGGGCGCTCTGGAGGCGCGGGTTCTGGAGGACGCTTTCGGGAAGCGGGCACAGGGGGGCGCTCGGGAAGAGCGGAGCTGGCTGGAACCAGCGGAGACGGAGAGAGGATAGGGGAAGCGTCGACCTCCAGATCATGTTCCCAGTCCAACAGATCCCCTTCAAAGTCTAGCAGCCCCAGATGTATCATCAGCTCACCCTCAGCCGCGGTGCAGGGGGCGGAGCTCCACTCCGCGCTCACACCGTCCACGGCTGGCTCCCACGTGATCAGCTCTCGCACCTGATCTGACGTGTTGGGCTCAACTTCCGGGACGATCTTCCGCTCAGTCGCTCGGCTTGGCGCTGGCTCGTGGATCGTAGCGGGAAATGGCTCTCCGTCATCGGTGGGCTCGGGCTGGTGCTCCGCACCGTGGGGAGTTGGTGGGCTGGGCTCTGGGTCAGGAGTGTCACTGGCGAGATCCCCCTCGGCACAGACGGTGAACGGGGATCCGTGCCTCGCCAGTGTCCACTCCACGAAGGCGGCGAAATCCTCTCGAGGACCATCCTCGGACGACAGCGCTCTGCACGCGGTGTTCAAGCTTGCATTATAGAATGTGCAGAGCGTGCTGTCCGGGTAGCTGGTGGCGTTAGCTAACATCAGGAAAAGTCGTGTATGGTCCTCGAGAGATCGGTCCTCTTGCTCCAGCAGGAGGAGGAGGAATTCGGGCCGGACGTAGGGATCCATGGGGCAACACAACGGAAACAAAAACACTGATAGAAAACGGAAAACAAAACGGAGGGTGGACACGGAGGTAACTGTTTCGGTCGGTCTTTCTGTCACGTACGCTGGAGCCAGGAACGAGGAGACACGGCAAATTAACAAACTGAGAGTCTTTAATAATCCATCTAGGGAACATAGATCACATGAAGACATTCAAAGACCGACAAACACTAACTGAAAGGACTGGGGCTTTTAAAAGACAGGACAATCAAGGAACTAAGGAGACACACCTGGGGCAAATTAACACAATCAGACTGGGGAGAAACTGGGTCACAGGGAACACATGGGGAGCAAAAACCACAACAAAACAGTCCAGGGGCGTGATAGTATCAAGGGAATTAAAGAATAAGTCCAAATTATGTTGAGAGTATCTGGAATGATAAAGGTCTTTATAAAACTCTTCACAATAATTAGAAATGTCTTTATAATTCTTTAAAACCACTCCATTTGCATTAAGACTACTTATAGAATTTAGATGATTTCGCTGTTTCTCCAATTTAAAAAAATAGCTGGAATTACGTTCTCCCTCCTCTAACCACCTCCTTCTTGAGCGAACAAAAGCACCATTTGCATTTTGAATATACAAGTTATCTAATGAATCCTGATGAACTATCAAACAGTCTAGGTGGTGATCTGTCCAAATTATTATATATAGTTTGATTAAAGTCTCCACCCAAAAGAATAAACAAATTAGGATATTTAGATTTAAAATACTCTAAATGTGTTTCTATTGAATTAAATAATTTGAGGTTATTTTTTTGTGGCATTAAATCCATAAACGTTACCCAGGACAAAGAAAATATCATTTAAAATGACCAATAAAAAAAGAAAATGGCCTTCATGATCAGATATTGTCTCTATGATCTTACCCCTAAACTTGTGCTTCAAAGTTAAAACACCTGCTGAAAAATTAGAACCAAATGAAGAAAATAACTCATCACCCCATTGTGATTTCCAAAACTTAAAATCACTTTACGCTTAACATCATTATGCAACCATCTTGCATTAACTGAGCAAATTGAAAAATTTGGAAACATTGAACAATATGACATCAGAACTGTAACAAAAAGTGATTCAGCCCATGAGATCCTATAAATAAAAAACCCTAGTAAACAAAACAAGATTAGGGTCTTTCAAGAAAAAACAAAACAAAACAACAACAACAACGAAAAAAATTACAAATTATTAATAATAATGAAATTAAGCTGGCATAAAGTTGTTTCCTTATATTGTGGGCATACTTCATTACAAAGCTATTACTATGTAATGATTAGGTTATTACTGTGTAATTACTATGTTTATACTATGTCTTAAATTTAAATGTATTAGGAGCTTTAGGGGACAATGGATACTTATAACAATAATACCAACAGATAATACAAAATAAACAAATCAATAAATATAATAATCAAAAATGTATATAAATCAATAATAACTTATTTATAATAAAGATTAAAAAAAAAAAAGGTCAACCAATGTACCTTATTGTACCTTATTCTAATGTCCGACATTTAAGTTCGCATTTTGTAGGTCACATTCTTAGGCCAAAAAACAGGTTGAGATAAGACAGCAAACTAACTTAAGTTCAATTCATTCAGTGACCTCCATGTCCTGTAAAACAAGTTCTTTACCATCAATGTACGCCTTTGGACCAACGGAGTAAGCGCAGCATCCTTGCTGCCGAGCTTTCTCAACCAGAGGCCAAAGCTTGTTGCGCTGCTCTCGATCCTCGGGGGACAAATCTTCTGCGAATCATAAGTGGTGTTTTGACAGATAAGGAGAGTTCTTTGCAGCTTTCCAGAGCGCGTCGCGAAAGTGACGCTTTGTGAACTGTAGAATAATCCCTCGAGGTTTTTGACTGGAGAACAGAGCATTCTCGCTCCTCACTTTCCCCAAATGGTGTACCACATCGATGAACTCACGAGCTTTGCCAGCAAAGGTAGGGATGACAGCCTCACAAATATCCAGAACTTTCTGTCTGACGTTTTCTCCTGGTTGTTCGGGCAAACTGTAAAGGCGCAGATTCCACCTCCTCTGATATCTGGAGAAATCCTGTACTTTGTTTTCCAACACACCGATTCTTTTTTCCGCAGGAGTCACCCGTTTGTCAATTCGCTCCACTTTTCCTTTCACATCCTTTATTTCTTCTGTCAGAAATTCAACTGACATTTTCACTTCCTCGATGCCTTTATCAAGGATGTCAGCTCTTTCATTAATGACGGACTTGAGAGACGTTATAAATATTGTGGCTAAAGGAGACTGCAGATCTCCATCACCATCATCATTCCTGCCTTTTTTGTGCTTTGGTTCCTTCAACGGAGCTCCAGGTAGTGGAACGAGTGCACCTGAGTCTTGAGTCAAAGTCCACCATAACACAAGCACTGAGACTTAAAGACGAATCCATCGATTTAGATTTGCGTTTTTTATCTTTTGTCGTAGTCCAAAAAGTCCTCCCGAAAATTCAAACACCACACTGACAAGAAAGATAAAAATAACGACGGAGAAAAAGTAGTGTTAACAGTTAACTGTCCACGTAAACTTCACAAACACAAAAAATAAAAGTTAAAGTATAACCAAAAGATCCCCTAAAGTGCTTAGAGTAAAAAAAAAATATCTGCAGTATTAAACGAAATGCATTAAAATTTACAAGCAAATAGACAAACGTTCAAGGACTGATTCACCTACGCTGTCAACTTCATGCCGCCATTTTCCACCCCATTCTGATGGTAGGTTTAGTGTATGGGTTAATGTAGTGTGTGCGTGCGTGTGTGTTTGTGTGCTCGCGCATGATGACGCAGATTCAAATTTGCCGCCAATTTAGCTCCGCCCACGAAGGTTGGCTGAGCTGTTTCTGTACCATACGACACGATGACAGCGATGGAACGGCACGCGAATGATTTGAATTTATTTCAGGATATCCATTCGGAAATGTGTGAGAAAATAATGCACTCTTTCTTCAGTGAGCCTGTTTCGCTAATTATAACAAATTGTGACAATACAACAGGCATCATGCATGCCAACTGACTGAGGTAAGTCTTTCATACTGCATATTTTATATAGTGTGGCTGCACATTTGTGTTAAGTGTAACTTTGAACACCATTTAGAAATGCTAATTTTAGCTTTTGTCACATAACTGTCGTCGAGAGCTGAAGGGCAAAACGCTGAAAACTGCAGCACGTTTGTAAGAAAGATCAGTTGACCTCAGAAGACTCAAAACAAGCTTTAGTAAATTTTTTATTCATATCAAATTCTGTTCGAGTGTATATAAAGTCTTTGCTCATTTGGAAGCACCTGCCAGTTTTTCAAACTCATTTTGAAATGCTGAACGTGGCTAACTGTACCACAACAGTGTTGAGAGTGAATTCAGTCGGCTGTACACCTTATTGATTATAAATATGAACGCAACATGGTAAATCGCAAGGTAGGCGCTTTTCCCCCCTTTCATATTCTCCTGTACATGTACATAGTATATTTTATTAAGAAGTAGGCCTATACAGAATTTGGTCTTTCATTGTCACAATCTTAATAAGCAATTTGTAATGTTTTCTATGGGAAAACATTTAACTTGCAATTAAAAAGCGTTTGCATTCACATTCTGGGCGCATGTGCTCATACACTTATATTATGCATGTATAAGTGCATATGTTAGTCTTATAAGTAATAATCGATATAATCTTTGTGTTCTGATGAGGAATGAAACACACATCTTGAGGCCTGAGGCTAAGTAAACTGTCGTTACATATTGGATCGTTGATTATGAAAATTGCATCTATCCTGGACAGTACAACCCTAGGTAGTAATATGATGCAGCTAAGTCAAAGTAAATAATATAAATTTACTTTCTATAAATTTAGCTAGAATCACATGGCGGACCAAAACATCACTGTTAACCTTTCCTGCTCAGCTTCCAGATCATTGTCTCAGTGGAACATAGACTGTAATGTGTGAATGTAATACAAAGTATTAAAAAATTGTTTTTGGTTTCAGGCCGTGTGGAAAGACTGTGGAGCTCTACAGCAGATAAACATGGCAATTCAGGTGTGGAACAAGTCAACTTTTGTTATTATTATTATTATTATTTAAATCTGTAATCAGCATAGTGTCAGGACTATGGACTTGTCTGTGTGTGTGTTTCTCCCTCATGTTAATTGTTAATTTGTTTCCAGGTGTGTCTCGTCTTCCTCCCCTGATTAGCCCCAGTCCATTCAGTTCATGTTTGTCGGTCCTTATACGTCATTTGAACTTCTTCCATTGTGTTCCTGTATCTCTTACGTGTTTGGATTATTAAAGACTGTTATTTGAAGTACTCCTCGTCTCCTCGCTCCTTGCTCCCCCGAGAAGTGTGACAGAAGGACCGACCTAAAAACAGTAACCTCCGTGTTTTACCCTCTGTTTTGTTTAATCGTTTTTTCCCAGTGTTTTTCTTTCCATTGTGTCTCCATGGATCCCCTCGTCCGGCCCGAATTCCTCCTCCTCCTGCTGTAGCAGGGGGACCAATCTCTCGAGGACCATACAACACTGTTCTTGATGTTAGCCAACGCCACCAGCTACCCGGACGACGCGCTCTGCTCTTTCTATGATGCAAGCTTGAACACCGCGTGCAGAGCGCTGTCGTCCGAAGATGGTCCTCGAGAGGAATTCGCTGCCTTCGTGGAGTGGACTCTGGCAAAAAATGGATCACCACTCACCATCTGCCCTGTGGATGATCTCGCCAGATCCACTCCTGACCCAGAGCCCAGCCCACTAACTCCCCGCGGTGCGGAGCACCAGCCCAAGCCCACCGATGACGGAGAGCCACTTCCCGTTGTGATCGACGAGCCAGCGCCAAGCCGAGCGACTGAGCAATGGATCGCCCCGGACGTTGAGCCCCACCCGTCAGACCAGACCTGATTATACATCTGGGACTGCTGGACATGGAGGGGGATTTGATCGATTGGGAAGCGGGTCTGGAGGTCGACATTCCCCCTCTCCTCTCTCTTTCATCCTGGCTGGTCCCGTCCAGCCCTCCTTCGTCTCTGCTGGTCCCGCCCAGCTCTGCTCCTCCAGAGCACCCTCCAGTGCCCGCTCCCCGAAAGCGTCCTCCAGAGCCCGCGCCTCCAGAGCGCCCTCCATTGCCTGCTCCTCTAAGTGCACTCCAGTGCCCGCTCCCCGAAAGGGTCCTCCAGAACCCGCTCCTCCAGAGCGCCCTCCAGTGCCCGCTCCCCGAAAGCGTCCTCCAGAGCCAGCACCTCCAGAGCGCCCTCCAGTGCCCGCTCCTCGTAAATGCCCACCCTCCCACTCGCTCCTGCCTCCTCCACCGCTGTCATCTGGCAGCCCCTCCACTCGCCCTCAGCCCACCATCAATGCGGTGCGAGCCCCACGGGACTGCCATCCTCCAGCGTCGTCGGGGCTGGAGTATCCCTCACCTCCGCCTCCAGCCTTCTCGACCCGGACTCCGCCTCGGCCCGTGGACCCAGCGGCTCCACCTCGGCTCCTAGCTCCCTCGCCTCCACCATCATCCATTGATCCACCAGCTCCACTGGGCTCCCTCGTCCCTCCGGCTCCGCCTTGGTCGGGCGTCGACCCGCCATCGCCTCAGGACTCCGCTCCTACGGCTGCACCTCGTCGCTCCGTCCCACCAGCTCCGTTGGGCTCCTTCCTCCCGCCAGCTCTACCTTGGTCCTCAGTCACTCCGGCTCCGCCGTGGATCTCCGGAGCTCCGTCTCCACCTCGGTCGCCAGAGCCCTCGGCTCCACCCTGGCCCTCCGGATCCTTGGCATCCCCCTTGCTCGTTGACTCTCCGCCTCTGCCTCGGGCTCCTCCACCACCTGCTCCGCCACCATTGGTCGGCCCCCTGGAGTCGGCGGCCATTCCTCCTCCATGGCTCCTCCCTCCGTCGGCTCCACCATGGGTCGACATCATGGCTGTGGTCTGGGTCTTGCTGGACTCCTCCTGCTCCGGATCCCTCCTGTCTCTTCCCTGGCTCCTCCCTCCTTCGTCGCCTCCCTGGTCTCTGTCAGCCGGCCCCCTCCCGGGGGTTCGACCTCCGCCTGAGCCTCCTCCTTAGTTCCCGCCCGCTCCTCCCCTTTGGATGTTACTACGGTGCGAGGACGCACCTTCCGGGAGGGGGCGTTATGTCAGGACTATGGACCTGTCTGTGTGTGTGTTTCTCCCTCATGTTAATTGTTAATTTGTTTCCAGGTGTGTCTCGTCTTCCTCCCCTGATTGTCCTGTCCTTAAAAGCCCCAGTACATTCAGTTCATGTTTGTCGGTCCTTATACGTCATTTGAACGTCTTCCATTGTGTTCCTGTATCTCTTACGTGTTTGGATTATTAAAGACTGTTATTTGAAGTACTCCTCGTCTCCTCGCTCCTTGCTCCCCCGAGAAGTGTGACACATAGACAAGTCTTCTAATGCCATATGATAATACAACAAATTATGTATTTTCTTTTCATGCAGCTGTTTGTTTCTCTGTTTCTGCTGCGGGATTAACATCCCGTGGTAACTAGGAATTACACAAGCTTCAGTCTGGATCCAACACTTAAATGATCTGAGATGACCAAACACCTGAGGAGAGATGATGCCAACCCCTCAGAGGACCTCAGATGATGCCAACCCTCAGACAACCTACAGAACTACCAAATTTCGCCATAAGTTAAATATATTAAGTTTCTACAATATATAAATATAATATAGAAACCTAATTTCATGTAAAGCTGCTTTGCAACGATTTGTATTGTGAAAAGCGCTATACAAATAAACTTGAATTGAACTGAATTGTTTTTTTCTTTCATTCTTTTTTAAATGGCTGTTCTTTGTGTATAATTTTCAGTTCCTATGTGGTAAGGGGTAAATAAATAAACCAAGGACCATTTAAAACCCAAATCAGTGTAAAACAGCTGCATGAAAAGATGTCTGTGAATTTTATTGTATGAGGGGAAGCACTTTTAAAGAAATCAACAGTACATTATGTATTGTAACAACAATCATTGTCATTTTAAGCAGAAGCAAAAGCTTATAGTTAAACCGTAGTGCTTCGTTTCATTAACTAGAACAATATGGATTACCTTTATGCTTTCTACATTACATTTTTTTGGATAATCAAAATGTTGGTATACCCACTCAGATGCATTTTTATGCCTCAACAGATCTTGGACAACTTTTTTTTAAAAAAAGAGAAAAACTCCAAAAGTGGTCTGCAGAAGAAAGAAAAACATCTTGGAAGGCATGAGGGAGAGTAAAATATAAGAGAATTTTCACCTTTGGGTAGGGCTGGGTATCCAATACTTTTTAGGCACTGACCGAATTGCCTCGAAACCATTGAATATCAAAAAATGTCTTCTTGTTTGATATCAAATGTAATACTTCAATGTCAGTGAAACAGTAAGCATGCAGAATGCTTGATGTGCCCAAATCAAGTGCTGGTGATTGGCTGTGGCAAGGCATCAAGGGGGTTAAGAGTTTGAAAAATTCAGGAACCAGTATCGAAGTCAAGGTATCGTTATTGATATTGATTCAAATTTTTGAATGTTTACATGAATTTTTGTGTTAACTGGGACCATGAAAACATGCCTAGAGTTAAAAAAAAATAATTTCTCCTTTAAGTATGTTATTTTTTCATATGAAAACAAACATTGTATCAATAAAACACTTCATCAGACAATTGTATTCATTTATTGAAAATTAATGAGTCATGTTCAACCTCTGCTTTCTCACACAGAACAACCTCCTGGACAGTAACTAGTCTGGTTTTTAAAGAGGCCACTCAACTGAGACTGCACTGCTCTTGGTTATTAAAGCTCTGTGACTGCCAAGAGCAGCTTCTAAGTCATCTGTACTCATTTTGATGGATCTGTCTGCGGCTTTTGGCACAGTTATCCACCTGATTGTCCTGTCAACCCTCTTGACAAAGGGTGTCTCAGGAACTGCACTCCAGTGGTTCAAGTCTTAACTCTCAGGTAGGTCCTTCAGGATGTCAGAGTGAGGTTTCTAAGTCGCAACATCTTGCTACTGGTGTGCCTCAGGGCTCAGTGCTTGGAACAGTTCTCCTCTCCATGTACATATCATTACAATGGGTCTGTCATTCAGAAACATGGCTTTTCATATTACTGCTATTGTAATAACAGACATCTCGCATGTCTGCCTCCTGGACAGAAATGTCTTGCTGGATGTTGAATGACCATCAACTCAACCTTGCCAAGACAGAACTGCTCATGTTTTCTGCCAACACAACCTTGGTGTTACAGTTGACATGTATAAACTTCACTGACCACATTGCACTGACCCGGACCTGCAGATTTGCCCTGTACAACATTAGGAAGATCAGATCCTTCCTTACGGGGCATGCTACAGAACTTGTCCAAGCTCTTGTTTTCTCCAGACTGGACTATAGTACTGCTCTCTTGGCAGATCTTCCAGCATGTACTACAAAGCCTCTGCAACTAATCCAGCAAGTGGCACTGTGAGTGGTCCTTAACAAGCTGAAGAGAGTGCATGTCACACACCTCATCACTTTACACTAGTTGCCAGTAGCCACTCACAGCCCATCACAAAGAGGTACAAATTTCACAGACATTTACTTTGACTGTTTGTTGCTGTTGTAATAAACTGCCTAACTCTGCCCATTTTCAGGAAATGGCTAAAAATGCATTTTTTTTTTCATTAACACTTGACCCATTAAAGGGATAGTTCACCCAAAAAAATGACCCCATGATTTACTCACCCTTAAGCCATGCTTTGTGTATATGACTTTCTTCTTTCAGACAAACACAATTGGAGTTATATCAATAAATATCCTGGCTCTTCCAGGCTTTATAATGGCAGTGAATGGCTGCCATGAGTTTAAAGCTCAAAAAAGTGCATCCATCCATCATAAACATACTCAACATGGCTCCGGTAGGTTAATAAAGGCCTTCTGAAGTGAGGCATATTTTACACTTTATAAAGTAAAATAACTAACTTTCAGGTCAAACAGCCATACAGATTTGACTTAAGAATAACTTGCGCGATGTAGGATATAGCTTTATATGTCATTACATAGCTTTTTGCCAGGAGCAAGTATTTTTTACTTTATAAAGTGTAAAATATGCTTCGCTTCAGAAGGCCTTTATTAATCCCTGCCATGTGGAGTACGTTTATGAAGGATGGATGCACTTGTTTTGAGCTTCAAACTCATGGCAGCCATTCACTGCCATTATAAAGCCTGGAAGAGCCAGGATGTTTATTGATATAACTGTTTATTGATGATTGTGTTCTGATTGTGTTCACCCTATATACTATCTGAACGCACCTACAAGGAAAGTGCATAATTAGTTGACAATCCATCACAAATCATTAAAACTCCATTCCTTATCATGCATTCCTGTAGATCAAACAGTTGAGCAAAGTCAAGTCAAGTCACCATTGTTTATATAACGCTTTATACAATGCAGATTGTGTCAAAGAAGCTTTACAATTTTAATCAGGGAAATAGTGTTTCAAAATAATGTGCCGTTCTCCTCTGGCCAGACGAAACCAGCAGTTTAATTCTAGGCTGCAACAAAGTCAGATTGTGCAGAGGACTCATCTGGTTCCCGGGGTCTTGTCCCGATGGCCATTTAGGTGACGAGGTCTTCACTGGGGATCTGTCTCTAGGGCTCATCTAGTTGTCCTGGTCTCTGCTGACCTTCAGGGCTGTAGAGGTCATCTCTAGGTGCTGATCCACCATAGATACGGACTGGATCCGGGTGACTGCAGTGACCATCTGATCTGGATACAGACTGGATCCGGTGCCTACGGTAACCTCGGAATAAGAAAGAAACAGACTACTATTAGCGTAGATGCCATTCTTCTTATGATGTAACAAGTACATTGTGTGTTATGGGAACTGTTCCCAGTTCCAGTTAATTAATGCAGCCTAACAATCCTTTAAAGGGGTCATATGATGCGATTTCAAGTTTTCCTTTCTCTTTGGAGTGTTACAAGCTGTTTGTGCATAGATAAGATCCCTAAAGTTGCAAAGACTAAAGTCTCAAACCCAAAGAGATGTTCTTTATAAAAGTTAAGACTCGTCCACACCCTCCTAAAACGGCTCATTTAAACACGCCCCCACATGTCTACGTCACTGTGTGGAAAGATTTGCATAACACTGCCCAAATGTATACGCAAAGAAAGAGGGCGTGATTTTAATTCTTGCTGTACTATTGTTGCTGCCACCGGCGCCATGTCCTGGAGACGCTGTGTTTCGTTGTGAAAGCGAAACTACTTTGTTTGGGCTTCCAAAAGAGGACACAACTAGAAATCAGTGGTTAAGTTGTATTTACAACAGTGTTCCAGAACAGTTCAGCCCAAATATTATAGTGTGCGCAGCGTATTTTACGGAGGACTATTTCCTGAATCTGGGAGAGTAGCCTACAATGCCAGCTGTGCACAAAGGCTGTTTCTATAAAGTGGGGCAATTCCAACTTTGCAAGGCCAGTCTGGTGTTTCTGACTCACAGCCTGTAAGCATGTTTTCATGTTTAAAGAATTTGCCACTGACTATTCAAACGCAAATTTTGAGCAGTGTAGAGTAGCGCTTGTTGTTTGTCATTTCCCCAATCACAAATGCAGACATGGTAATGTTTACGCTGCGCGATGCAATGCGATGCGTAAAAAGAGAGTATAAGTCATTATAACCAGTAATTATGTCCCCACTGAATGGAATAAATGCCTCATTTATAATGGGTTTTATTGTTTTTGTCTCATCGCGCCGGGACACGCTATCACAATACGGTAAGGGGCATAACATTTCCATCACACATTTGAGGTATTCGGCTGTAAAGTTTGTGCAGTTGAAGATGAAGCAGAGGATCCAAATGCAGATAAAAAGGATTTATTAAACAGAATCATAAAGTAATCCAGGCATGGCAATGGCAAGACGAGACAAAGGCAAGGAGCACACGAAACAGCCTTTACTGGACAACAACAGACAAAGAACTAATGCAACAAGATGGCTACTTATAGCAAACAATAAGGGTCACATGACATGAACAAACCAATGGGAAACAAGACACATGACTAGGACAACCAATCAGAACATCACACATGAACTAAAGCAACCAATGGCAGGAATACATAAGGGCAAGGGAAGCATGACACAAACAGTGACCATGACAAAACTCCAAAATTAAAGTCAAGAAAACATGAACATGAAACAGACCCAAACAAAACCCAAACCCCACGTTACATCAGCCAATCACAACGCACTGGATAGCTGGCCAATCAGAGCACGCCTCGCTTCTCAGAACGATGAGCTTTGTAAAAATCAACACGTTTCAGAAAGGCGGAGCATAGAGGAGCAACAATATTGTACAGTATGTGGAAAAGAATGTGTTTTTTTAACCTTAAACTGCATAAACACATTGCATTACACCAAATACACAAAATTATGTTCTTTTTAGCATCATCATATGACCCCTTTAACAGATTTGAACAATAGAAATGAGTTAGTGTGTTATGTGTAAGCCAGGTTAAATAGATGGGTCTTTAATCTCGATTTAAACTGTCAGAGTGTGTCTGCCTCCCGAACAATGTTAGGTAGATTATTCTAGAATTTGGACACTAAATAGGAAAAGGATCTGCCGCCCGCAGTTGATTTTGATATTCTAAGTATTTTCAAATGGTCAGAGTTTTGAGAACGCAGCAGACTTGGAGGACTATAATGCAATAAGAGCTCGCTCAAGTACTGAGTTGCTAAATCATTCAGGGCTTTATAAGTAATTAGCAAGATTTTGAAATGTATACAATGTTTAATAGGGAACCAGTGCAGTGTTGACAGAACCGGGCTAATATGGTCATACTTGCTGGTTCTAGTAAGAACTCTAGCTGCTGCATTTTGGACCAGCTGGAGTTTGTTTATTAAGTGTGCAGAACAACCACCCAATAAAGCATTACACTAATCTAACCTTGAGGTCAAGCACACATGAATTAACGTTTCAGCATTTGCCATAGAGAGCATAGTGTTATACTGCTGAAATAATGGGGTTGATTCCCAGGGAATGGATAACGATTAAAAAAAAAAACAACAACCTTCAACTAGTTTACTTCGGCTAACTTACCAGTTGATGTTATCACCGTTACGATGGCAATCACAAGAAAGGGCTCCAACTGGAATGTATTGCAGATGACATGATCCAGACCACAAACTAGAAAATAAAAAAAAACAAAAGTAGTACTTGAAAATATTGTTTGAGTAACTTAACTCAGTAAAATGTGTACCTAACGCAGCACAAGCTGCTTTGGATTAAAGCATCTAGCAAATGCATGAATGTAAATATAATGTAAAATCAAATGTATTTTGGGTTATCTAATTTCAATAAAATTGACAGCTGGCCATATTATGATTCTGCCCCTCATAGTCAGCATCCCTGTTATTGCTTGGAGAAATCTCTTGTAACGTCCTGTTAGTGTTATTATACTTTGGTCATAAAAAAAAAAAAAAAAAAAAAATCTACCGTACAATAATAGAACTTAAAATAAACAACATTCAAAATATTTGTTAGCCAAACTTCCTATATATTGCATGTCCGTTCCTATACAACCCATTCTGTGGGTTAGAGGAGAGCAGCAGCCAGTGGCTAATTTAGTTGATGGCAGCTTACTCACCTGTTGTTACCACCTCTACGATGCAATCAAAAGAAAAGACTCCAATACACCTCCGTTGCAGATGACATGACCAGTGTTAGGCATGTTACTTTAAAAAAGTAATTAGTTATAGTTACTAGTTATTTCTCACAAATAGTAACTGAGTTAGTAACTGAGTTACATCATTATAAAAGTAACTAATTACTAGGCAAAGTAACTATTGCGTTACTTAAAAAAAAAAAATGTTCAAATATGTCAAATAACATGGATGCCACAAATATTAAATATGTTAAATGAATGAAATGGACACTAAATAAAATAAATTACTATTATAAAACATTGTACACTAATCTACACTGTTTTAATGTTTCTGTGGGACAATGTGAGAGACACCTATCAAATTCAATATATTATTGTAAATATTATCAACCCTCTATGGACACCTTGGCAATAGAATTGCCATCGGCTAGTAAATTTTTTAGTTTACTTACCAGACTAATATTAATTATCTGATATACTATTTTTTACTATTTTCGTTTGCGCATTAGTTCCGCCCACTACCAGAGAAATCGGCAGTTCTTAAAAGCTGTCTCCGTTATTTTGACAGGAAAATACAACAAAGAATATCGTTTACATGTAGCGCGTCAATTCTGCATGCTATGTAAGACTTTCTTGCTCTGTCTCTTTCTTTGCGGGTGTATGAGACAAAGCGATGGCGAGTTGTGTGTCTTCACACTAGAGTTTACGGTACATCAAATCACCCGCTTCGGATGTTATCACTCTATTAAATGGGCGTTATCAGTGGTTATCAGCTCATAGATATGGGCCAGAAGGGGCCTGCTGCGCCTACTGGTAGGCTGAGAAGGCTGTTATCATCGATCCACATGGTTAATCACCGGACGCATGTATGAAGCTGAAGTTACCGTTGGAGTACCAACAGGGGCGATCGTTTCCCCAACGCCAACAACTGCACACGGACCAAACACCAGCGAAATAGTGCATTAAAAGATGGATTTAAGATGACTTCAAGATACATATACAGGTACCGTATATATAAAATACTCCATCGTTCCGTGTTTATGAATGAAGTTATTAATTTAAAATTTGCCTATGGTGGGAAAGGGATAATGTAAACAGTCCACACATTTACCATATTTTTACCATAGTAACCGTCGCTAGACCATGTCATGTGTAGTCAGTGCACAGAAACCACAAAATATACCATGCTTCTCCCACTGTAACCATAGTTTTACTGTGGTATTTGTAGTTAAAGCACAATAACCTCGATATTTACTATGAGTTTACCTCAATAACTGTAGTTTTACTGTGGTATTTGTAGTTAAAGCACAATAACCTCAATATTTACTATGAGTTTACCTCAGTAACCGTAGTTTTACTGTGGTATTTGTAGTTAAAGCACAATAACCTCGATATTTACTATGAGTTTACCCCAGTAACCGTAGTTTTACTGTGGTATTTGTAGTTAAAGCACAATAACCTCAATATTTACTATGAGTTTTCCTCAATAACTGTAGTTTTACTGTGGTATTTGTAGTTAAACCACAATAACCTTGATATTTACTATGAGTTTACTTCAGTAACCGTAGTTTTACTATAGTTAAAACACAATAACCTCAGTATTTACTATGAGTTTACCTCAGTAACCGTAGTTTTACTGTGGTATTTGTAGTTAAAGCACAATAACCTCAATATTTACTATCAGTTTACCTCAATAACTGTAGTTTTACTGTGGTATTTGTAGTTAAAGCACAATAACCTCAATATTTTCTATGAGTTTACTTCAGTAACTGTAATTTTACTGTGGTATTTGTAGTTAAAGCACAGCCTCGATATTTTTCTATGAGTTTACTTCAGTAACCATAGTTTTACTATAGTTAAAACACAATAACCTCAGTATTTACTATGAGTTTACCTCAGTAACCGTAGTTTTACTGTGGTATTTGTAGTTAAAGCACAATAACCTCAATATTTTCTATAAGTTTACCTTAATATCCGTAGTTTTACTGTGGTATTTGTAGTTAAAGCACAATAACCTCAATATTTACTATGAGTTTACTTCAGTAATTGTAGTTTTACTGTGGTATTTGTAGTTAAAGCACAATAACCTCGATACTGTGAGTTTACCTCAGTAAACGTAGTTTTACTGTGGTATTTGTAGTTAAAGCACAATAACTTCGATACTGTGAGTTTACCTCAGTAACCGTAGTTTTACTGTGGTATTTGTAGTTAAAGCACAATAACCTCGATACTTACTGTGAGTTTACCTCAGTAACCGTAGTTTTCTCCTTTTTTCTCCCTCATGTGTTTATGATGTTAATTAATGTATGATGGTTTTATATTTTGGTAATTAAAGTGGCTTGCAAGGTCTCTCTCTCTCTCTCTCTCTCTCTCTCTCTCACTCTCAGCTTTTCCTTTCCTATTTTTCCAAACTGTAATTCAATTACAGTAATCCAAACTGTAATTCATTTACACATATTTTGCTCTCTCTCTTTCTGTGGTTCATCATGGCATATTTTTAAAACTCAGAATCAAATTTTGACCAGTTCTTTCAGAAAGTTGCTAGAATTAACAGGGAACTTTAACTCGAAGCTCCCAATGCTGATCTTGAAGAAGCTGCCAAGGAGGCTGAACAAGTCCTTCAAAGGTTCAACCCTTCACAGGTTTTGTTGAATACTTTTAGTAATAACTGATTTGCTTTAATGAACACATCCTCATGTGTTGATCATATCTTTCCTTATAGTCCATCTCAAATATTTTGGTCACAGATCATTTTTAACACACTGTCTCAACATGGATATATTTCTCTTCATTTCAGCTGAAAGGAAGACGAAAGGAAGACCAAAGGAAGGCCTGTCATGGGATTTGAATTTGGCCATATTGTGCGTTTACGGAGAAGATCAAAAGCTGCAAAGGCAAACACTTCCAATGGTACGTCTGTTGGTCTGAGCACCTTGACTATTTGCACAGCATTTGATGTTTCTTTAACTTTGGTTTACATACCCCATGGCCCCATCAGGAATAACCCTCAACAAAGTGTCATGTTGAAGTAGTAATAATTCATACAATTTACCAAATCAGCAAATTCATATGATATTGTACAAGCGTACTTATACAAAATTCTACGACTTTTACTCCTACTGCTGTCATTGGCCTTTGCCTCAACTCTCATGCAGATTGTGCCCATTGTAAGTAGTCAGAGTGTCTATATCATAAAGTTTATATTAAGTCCATTGTATTCTTTATTAACCTTTACAAATTGGCGTTGTCTCTTCCCGTTCTAGCAGTAAATGATATCTGTTCACAACCACACCTGATTTTTATTGAACACATCTGTCTAAGGTTAGGACGATTCTAAGGGCCTGACCCCCACAAAACCCGCAATCCCGTAAAGCGGGGGCCCGAGTGAATATGCTGTCCAGGCGGCCCAGAAATCGTAGTGGTGCCCCTGGCTACAGTTACAGTATGTTGTCGTCTGCTATTTGTTGTTGTCAATGATTTTATTTTTCATCAGCTTGAAAAAGTTGTTCTGGAAGAGATTCTAACAATATTTGTCATCTGTGTCATTAAATGTTAAATAGCTGCGGTGTGGACTCATACTTGGTGTCAAGAGGCCTTTAAATTGCTTACAACAATACTATCAGCATGTACTCATATTTAAAATAATTCATATTAATACAGCTTGCTATTGAATAATACAGCTTTTTCTAATGCTGCTTTCCTCTCATTCTGTTAAACTTACACACAAAATTTTGCCTTTCTCTGCCAATTTCTCTTCATCTTATTCCTTTACTCCCTCACTCACTTACACATTTTTTTGTGCTCTGTTGTAAGGTAGAAACTGAGAGTTTGCATGATGGCCTGTTCTCAGACTCTGAATCTGATGTATACAGTTGAACTCAGTAGCCCACTAGAGTTGCCAGGGAACTTGAGCTTGAAGTTTACTATTGTAACTGCTTAATTTATGTATAAAAAAACAATAATAATTAAACATGGGGTCAATAGATATTTTCTTGTTTTACAGCTGAAGTCGCAGCAAGCCAGTCAAACCAGTCCTGATGAATGAGGAATGAACATGGCCTTCTTGTGAGCTGGAAAATTGCACATTTCCATTGGTATGTCTGTATTCAATGCAGTTATGTGTGGTACAGCATTGATGTTGATCTCTCAAAAGACAACAGTTATAGTTACTTCAAGTCAGCAGTTTTTCACACATACATCTTTTTATAGCTCCTAGAATGAGCAAATCAGCTGTGCCATCATCTTTGGAATTTGGGCAGGAAATGACTGAATATGGTGAGTACTGACACCTGCACCTATTCACCAACACTATTTCTCTGGAGTTATTGTTGACTTATTGTTTTTTTTTTTTTTTTCTGTTTGTTTGAAGGAGGATGAAGCTGGTTGATGAAGATATCAATTCAATGGCCACCAAGTGCTGCACTGCTGCCTGAACCCATCAGTTATCTGTTATGAAGACTGCATTCACGAACAGCTCTACTGTGACAGTGCAGATGGTACGGCCCATAAAAGAAACTTCACAACTGTACAACTGCAAGATAGTTGTGGAGGGATTCTTTTGGCACATACCTCCAACAACCTCCAACAAGAATCAATGGTAAGTTTAGTCCAAAAATTATAAATAAAAATACTATATATTGTTTATTGATTTACCACACCCTAAATACATGTTTTGTCCCTCCAGAACACCTACACCAGGTGGTGTGTGAGGAAAGCACGGAGGACCGTCAGAGACTCCAGCCACCCGAGCCATGGATTGCTCTCACTGTTACCATCAGGCAGATGTTATCGCAGAACCTTCACTAGGAATCTGCGAGACAAGTTCTTTCCACAGGCAATCAGACTGAACTGAACTAGTACCAGTAACACCACACTAACTTCATATGCACTGCACTCTACCGCTTACACTGACTGGACTCTGACTCACTATTATTCTGCACCCTGATATTCTGTTTGCACTAATTCATACCGTACTGCACTGCAAAGGTATAGGTGTACTGTGATTATTGTGTTTACTATTGTTTTCATTTCATGCTCTCTGTACAGTATAATATTTACCATATGTTGTTCTCTACCTGTAATGAGTCCCTTATGTGTTGCATGTATATTCAATACTTGTCATCCATACTGTCATGCTGCAGTTTGCACAAAAGACTTTCACCACCTGTACACTTGCGTTCATGGTATTGTGACAATAAAGTGATTTGATTTGAATTGGTCACATGTCTTTTGTTCGTCAGTTGTACTGTAGGGTGCTGGATAACAACTGCAAATTGTTTATGACATGGAAGAAGAAGATTATAATAGGGACATGGACAAGCAAGCAAGAGGAAGAAAACCAGGAGAGCTCTGATGATGAGCAGGAAACTGAATGTGATTCTATGATGCTCAAGACATTTTACCATGCATGTATTTGAGTGACTTCATTTGATTAAAATAATATGGTTTTAATTAACTCATTTTTATTTCTCTTCAATATGATTTGTCTTTATATGCTACTTTAGCTGTCTTTATGCTGTATTCTCCAGTAAAATATTACACATGGTGTTGGATAATAAAGTATGGTGACTATTCTGTAATAGGGATGGTGTTTGGTAAATACACCATTTAATTTTGTAATCAATACACATAATTACTATGATTGTTTTAAGACATGAACATTTGGTCATATTAATGACTCCGTTATGAAGGGAATGCTGAAAGATGCATTAGAAGAGACTGGATGGACTATTGCTACAGGCACTTCATGTACAACTGTACTCAATTTACCAGGGAAAGATCAACATGAATCCTGTACTGTATGATAAGCAAGATGAGCATGCACATTACTGATGTTTAGCACCTGAAGAGGACAAGATGAGACATTTTTGACACAGAGATACAAATTAGGTCTTTTATATTATGACTCTTTGCACTGCATGAATTGTATGGCTTTTGCACCATAAACCACACACTGTCTGTACCTTGTCTTACTGAATGACACATTGGCATTGTATGATAGTACAATGAAGTGTCACAGTATGTATTGGTTGTTTAAATTGCTGTCTTTGTTTACTGTCAACACTGTATTCATATTCCTGATATAATGAAATAAATGGAGCCCATTCCAAATAGGCACTGATGTAGATTTTTTGGGGGTCTATTCTTATTCTAAGATAACTATGACTTGCAACTTACATATTGGAAAGTTGTTGAAAAGACAATCTAAAAAATGTGACTCAGCAAGTTTGTTGTGATATTGAGAATAGATCTGTGAATGTTTTACTGCCCTTCCATCCCCAGGGACCCAGTAGAGTCTCCTGGAAGAGCAAAAAAAACTGAACATTTCAAATGGCTGTAAAACAAAGTCTGATTATAGTTTCAAGGAGAAATTTGGCAGGACAACTACTTATGCTATGTTAATTAAATAATGTTGGACAGAGTTTTCAAACATATATGGAAAGGTGGTATAAAGGTGTTTAAAAAAGTGCTCTTAGTAAAATACCAAATTTCAGCCTGCCTGTTAAATATGTCTTAAATGTTTGCACAATTAACATGTTTAGATATACCTTTGTTCAGAAAAGGTTGTATTTTTCCCCATTTTATTATTAAACATTTTAAACTACATTGCCCATAAGCCTCTGCCATTCAAACGCGAAAAACATGGCGCTGGTATTTGTAGTTTAAGAAAGTTATGCTCAGGGTTAGGGTTATGATCTCGGTAAAGTGGTACTTTCTCACAACATAACAACACTGCATTGTTAACTGAAGTTATTACTGACGTAATAATAACAGCAAAACGAACTTTGAAACATTAAGCGTTTTTTAATTTGAGTTAAAAGATAGTCCAATCACAGCGACGTCTGCAAGTGCCAAGAGAACTTCAAAGCCAATGGCAACCCAGTTGAGCAGAGCCGTCACACTTACTTGTCCATATATGGTCAATTATGAGAGGATCTTCCGGGTTCTTGTGGTGAATGGACAGATAATCTGTTAAAAGTTTTATTTGTCTCCACTCAATATAAAACTGCAACAACCGATTGCATCATGTGGTTAACCTGATGCAGCAATAAATTAGTTGATTAGTGGTTTATTTTTTTGTTTTTTAAACAAACGTGTAATTGTTCCCATTGCATACATTTTTTACACTAATATTAATTAATGTACAATATTTAAACTCAAAATTGTGCATATACTGTGTGAAAAAATAAATAATAAATTTCAAAATGTTTAATTTGCTTACCAAAAATAAACACCTCTGATATTTATTCAAACACTACTATAAACTATAACCGTCTATTAAATTTAGCTTCTGTAACATTTACAGTGTATTAAAGGTATACAATTAATCACTTTTATGTTTCCTGGAAATAGACTGTACAAGCTTGCCATTCTTAGCTCTGCCAGTTGAACTACATGAATATTAAAAAAAAAAAAAAAAAAAAAAGAGAAAGAAAAAACACACATTACGAATTTCCCAATGTTTATTGATATGTCAAACTTTTCCAAGACAAACATAGTGCCCAGAACAGCGCTCTCTCTCTCCAGTTTGTGCCACTATAAAAAAAAGCAGTTATAGTGAAATATAACAACTTAAATCAATGACTGATTGATAAAGGAATTCATGGGTATATGGAAACAAATATGTAACTAAGAAATATGCAATATAAAACCCCTTTAAAAAAAAACATTGTCTAATATTAAAAAATAAAAAGACAATTTGTTTACAGAAAATGTCATAAGATGCCAAATAATATTTTACAAACCGGGTGTTTTGAGGCTCTAGTTGAAAAGATATATTACCTTTAATGAACAAATAGGCAAAAATGATTAAGAACAATATTTTAATATTTTACAATTATTATTCTACTGTAATCATTGATTGTTTCTAGTGTGACTAAATGCAGGACCAATTAAAATGGTTAACAATTATAATTTTTTTAGACAATTATAATTTTCATCAAGAATATATATATATATATATTCTTGAGAGAGATGTGGAAGCTTTTGGAAGGGCAGATATTGTGGAGAGCTGATGGAGAAGGCCTAAGTAATCTGTGAGAAATCCTGCAAGACAGGAAGAAAAGAATTTATTACATGATGAACAATAAAAACATTGACAACAACAAATAGCAGACAACAACATACTGTAACTGCAGCGTGTCTAACAGTAAACAGACCATTATCGTCTGTTGGTGTGGATGCTAAAATATTTACCATTATATTTCTTGTTCTTGGTGTGAACAGCTTTAAGTGATCTGATTTGGCCAAATTAATTGAAGGTCTGATTTGTCACATGAGAAGTTAAACTAGCATTTCCAGACTCTTGCTCCTTAGACAGATGTGTTCAATAAAAATCAGGTGTGTTTGTGAACAGATATCATTTACTGTTAGAACGGGAAGCGACGGCGCCAATTTGTAAGGGTTAATAAAGAATACAATGGCCTTAAATAAACTTTATGATATAGACACTTTGACTACTTACAATGGGCACAATCTGCATGAGAGTTGAGGCAAAGGCTAATGACAGTAGTAGGAGTAAAAGTCGTAGAATTTTGTATGAGTACGCTTGTACATTATCATATGAATTTGCTGATGTGGTAAATTGTATGAATTATTACTACTTCAACATGACACTTTGTTGAGGGTTATTCCTGATGGGGCCATGGGGTATGTAAACCAAAGTTAAAGAAATTAACTTCAAATCCCATGACAGGCCTTCCTTTGGTCATCCTTTCAGCTGAAATGAAGAGAAATATATACATGTTGAGACAGTGTGTTAAAAAAGATCTGTGCCCAAAATATTTGAGAAGGACTATAAGGAAAGATATAATCAACACATAATATAAGGATGTGTTCATTAGAGCAAATCAGTCATTACTAAAAGTGTATAACAAAACCAGTGAAGGGTTGAACCTTTGAAGGACTTGTTCAGCCTCCTTGGCAGCTTCTTCAAGATCAGCATTGGGAGCTTCGAGTTCAAGTTCCCTGTTAATTCTAGCAGCTTTCTGAAAGAACTGGTCAAAATTTGATTCTGAGTTTTAAAAATATGCCATGATGAACCACAGAAAGAGAGAGAGAGCAAAATATGTGTAAATGAATTATGGATTACAGTTTGGAAAAATAGGAAAGGAAAAGCTGAGAGAGAGAGAGAGAGAGAGAGAGAGAGAGTGTGTGTGAGAGAGATAGAGAGAGAACCTTTACAAGAGATGGCTTCTTAAATAGATGCTGGAGTGATCTGACGTAACTGCAAGACAGAAAAAAAAAAAATTACAATGCGAATTGTAAAATGAATTACAATTACTTTACAATTACTTCACAAAAACATATTAAAGGTGTGGAAAGCATTGTGGTTACTGTGCTTTACAAATGGTATACAGTAAAAACAGTTACTGTGGTAAAAACATGGTAAGTATTGTTGTTACTGTGCTTTAACTACAAATATCACAGTAAAACTACGGTTACTGAGGTAAACTCATAGTAAATATTGAGGTTATTGTGCTTTAACTACAAATACTACAGTAAAACTGCGGTTACTGAGGTAAACTCATAGTAAATATTGAGGTTATTGTGCTTTAACTACAAATACCACAGTAAAACTACGGTTACTGAGGTAAACTCATATTAAATATTGAAGTTATTGTGCTTTAACTAGAAATACCACAGTAAAACTACGGTTACTGAGGTAAACTCATAGTAAATTTCGAGGTTATTGTGTTTTAACTACAGTAAAACTGTGGTTACTGAGGTAAACTCATAGTAAATATTGAGGCTATTTTGCTTTAACTACAAATACCACAGTAAAACTACGATTACTGAGGTAAACTCATAGTAAATATTAAGGTTATTGTGTTTTAACTACAGTAAAACTGCGGTTACTGAGGTAAACTCAGTAAATACTGAGGTTATTGTGTTTTAACTACAGTAAAACTACGATTACTGAGGTAAACTCATAGTAAATATCGAGGCCGTGCTTTAACTACAAATACCACAGTAAAACTACAGTTATTGAGGTAAACTCATAGTAAATATCAAGGTTATTGTGCTTTAACTACAAATACCACACTAAAACTATGGTTACTGAGGTAAACTCATAGTAAATATCGAGGTTATTGTGCTTTAACTACAAATGCCACAGTAAAACTACGGTTACTGAGGTAAACTCATAGTAAATATCGAGGTTATTGTGCTTTAACTACAAATACCACAGTAAAACTACGGTTACAGTGGGAGAAGCATGGTATATTTTGTGGTTTCTGTGCACTGACTACACATGACATGGTCGAGCGACAGTTACTATGGTAAAAATATGGTAAATGTGTGGACATTTTACATTATCCCTTTCCCACCATAGGCAAATTTTAAATTAATAACTTCATTCATAAACACGGAACGATGGAGTATTTTACGAGACGGTACCTGTATATGTTTCTTGAAGTCATCTTAAATCCATCTTTTAATGCGCTATTTCGCTGGTGTTTGGTCCGTGTGCAGTTGTTGGCGTTGGGGAAACGATCGCCCCTGTTGGTACTCCAGCGGTAACTTCAGCTTCATACATGCGTGCGGTGATTAACCATGTGGATCGATGATAACAGCCTTCTCAGCCTACCAGTAGGCGCAGCAGGCCCCTTCTGGCCCATATCTATGAGCTAATAACCACTGATAACGCCCTGTAGCTGAGGGGGCTGAGGACTGTAAGGTGCGAGTCTGCGCTAAGGAGGTGGAGTTGCTCCGGGGGTGCCGGTTAGGACACCAGAGAGGAGAAGAGGATGAATTCAACTGTTTATTGATATAGGCATATGCAACATGGGGAGCCAGGAGGTAACGAGGTGCATTAATAAATGTTCTTTCCCATTAATATAGAAGCATGAGCGCCGGTGCAGAATAGTACAGTCTTTCCTTTATGTCGGTAGAAGTGTAAGCGTCTACTTGGATGCGTGTATGGGTGTGTGTGGTCTGCAACAAATAAAGGCATATTCTAATAAACAATGCTTCTTTTATCACACTACACAAGAACACAAGATCCGTATGTTTACGTTCCAACAACAACATACACAGTATTGATGAGTTACTGGCTTCCCCCAAACCTCAACACTATAGGCTATACTGTAACTTTATATATATATATTGTAACTTTATCCTTTATCTGGACATCTGCTGACCTTACCCGACCATCAGGACTCTGATGTACCTTGATCACTCTGCCGACTGACCAAAGAGCTCTAGGGAGTTGTGGGTCCATCAACAAAACAACAGAGTCGACCACAAGATCCACCTTGGTGGTATGCCACTTTTGCCGATGTTGTAAGGTTGGCAGATAGTACCTTATAAACCTCGACCAGAAGTGATCTGCCAAAACCTGACAGTGTCTCCATCTTCTTCTGCTCAGGCCTTCGCTCTTGTTGTACACCACCTGGGGTAAAGCACCGTCCAGCCGCCCCATCAAGAGCATATTCGGAGTAATTGCATCCAGATCTGCAATATTGGATGAGGTATATCCCAGTGGTTTGTGTTCAATATTGCCTCAACTTCCAGTAAGTCGGTATGGAGTACCTCTTCAGAGACCGGCTGAGCTCCTATAACTGTATACAATGCAGATTTGACCGATCGTATCTCTCGCTCCCATGCTCCACCAAAATGGGGGGCTGCTGGAGGGTTGAAGTGGAAGGCAATCTTTTGCTTCGCTAGAAGTTGCTGAAGCTCTGAGGAGAGACCATCAAATGCCTCACGGAGTTCCTTCTCTGCTGCCTTGAAATTAGTGCCCTGGTCCGAGTAGAGTTCAGCTGGAGCACCTCTATGGGCAATAAACCTCCTGAGGCTCATTAGAAAGGTGTCCAAATCCATGCTGTGTAGGAGATCCAGGTGCACCGCTCGCGTGGTGAGGCATTTGTATATAATGCCCCATCTCTTCTCAGAGCGGCGTCCCAACTTCACCTGGAAAGGCCCAAAACAGTCTACACCTGTGGAGTAGAAGGCTGGTTTATGAAGACGCAAATGGGTCACGGGTAAGTCTGACATCTTGGGCACTGATGGTTTAGCCTTCCATCTTCTACACTCCCTACATAGATGCTGTATATGACGGATCGCCTCTCTCCCACGCAGGATCCAGAAGGTGCGGCGCATTTCTGCGTATACCCGTTCAGGTCCCGGGTGGCAGAGACGAGTGTCATACTCCTGTATCAGGAGCTTGGTGGCTGGATGTTTAGGATCCAGGAGGATCAGATGTTTGAACGCAGGATCGAGAACTTCAGCCCACCGCAATCTACCACCGACACGTATGATCGCCTCCTTAGGGTCTAGTTCTGGGGACAAGGTAAGTAGGCGACTGCTATTAGGTACCGGCTTACCCTCCTTAAGGTGATGCAGTTCTTCAGGGAAACAGTCGTGCTGGATTCTCTTGCAGATCATCATTTCTGCTTGTTGGTAATCTGAAGCAGTGACAGGGTTTCCCTGTCCAGCCGCCCCGTGAAGCTCAAGCACCATCGCCTTAACCAGATCCTTCCAAGTGTGCTGATCTCCTTGCAGACACCAGGCCACGTTAGTCACTATACCACAGGAGACTGACTTTCTGTACTCTGACGGATCTGAATCAAGCAGCTCAGGGGGTTGGAATGGCCAGTCATCAGGTCCCTTAAGGAGGAACGAGGGTCCTCGGCTCCAGCGGTTAGGCAAGGCTAGCTCTGCCAAAGTCTTCCCCCGTGTGACATCATCAGCGGGATTCAGTGAGGAATCTACGTAGCGCCAGGCATCTGGGTTGGTGAGTTCTTGGATTTCGGCGACACGGGTACCCACAAATACTTTATAACGGCACGATGCTGACCGTAACCAGGTGAGCACCATAGTGGAATCGCTCCAAAGGATGATCTGGTCAATCTTCAAGGTCAGTTCATTCTCCAACACCTTTGCCACCTGGGCTGCAGTTAGGGCACCGCAGAGCTCTAGACGTGGAACTGAGTGTCGCCGTCGGGGAGCGACTCTTGATCTCGCTGCCAGGAACGACAGGAAGACTTGGCCCTGAGCGTCCTCAGTACGCAGGTAAGAAACAGAGCCATAGGCTTTCTCCGAAGCGTCACTGAATATGTGGATCTGTCGAGAGACAGCGGTTTGAGCCACCTGTGCTGGAACATAAGCTCTGGGTAGGGTTATACGAGGCAACAGGTGGAGCTCAGCTTCCCACTCTCTCCAAGCTTGTTCAAGCTCCTGAGGAAGGTGTGGGTCATCCCAGTGACGGTGCTTATCCCACATCCTTTGAACGAGTAACTTGGCGCGGGTTGTGTAGGGTAATATGAACCCCAGGGGATCGTACTGTTGAGCTAGAACTTTATACACGTTGCGCATAGTCAGTATGTTATAGTCCATCAGGCGGCTCTTATACCCCAAGGTGTCCGATTCCCAATGCCAACTAAGCCCAAGGGTTGACTCAGACAGGCCAGTGTCATCATGTGAGAGCCACCGCTCCATGCTGTCCGACCTTGCCTCCTTTGGCAGATGGGCGATGACGGTTGGGACGTTACACACCCACTGGCGGATCTCAAACCCACCTGATGCCAGAATCTCCCTGAGATTGTCCACCAATCTTTTGGCTTCCGCTGCAGTCGGCAGGCTCTGGAGGCAATTATCAACATAGAAGCAGCGTTCAACCGAGTCCCTAACGCCATCCTCGAGAACGCTGTGGTCTTTAACATGCCGTTGAAGAGCAAAGGTGGCGCAACAAGGTGAGCAGGTGGTCCCAAAAGGCAAGACCCGCCACTCGAAGATATCAGGGGGATTCTCCCGTTTCATCTCTCTCCACACAAACCTGAGAAGAGGTCGGTCTTCGGGCAGAAGTTGGACTTGATGGAACGTTCCCCTAATATCCCCACAGATTGCTACTGCTTGTTGCCTAAAACGCAACAGGACACCAAGAAGAGATGCACCTAAGGTCGGGCCAGGAAGAAGGGCATCATTCAGATTCAGCCCACGAAACTGGTAGGAACAATTGAAGACAAGTCGATTCTTCCCATTATGGCTGACTAGGTGATGAGGTACGTACCAGGATTCACCGGTCGTCGAGATCTCATCAGGGCTCAGCTTCTTGACCGCTCCTGATTGTACTAGCTGCTGGATTGCCTTGCAGTAAGCTTTGGCTCGCTGAGGGTCCTTAGCCAATCGCCTCTCTGTACTCCTTAAGCTTGGCAGAACGGCCTCTTTGGATGCCTGGAACAGGGGCATATCCCATTTTCGTAGCAGCGGAGTGGCATACCTGCGAATGCCCGCGACATCCACTCTCCTTGTCTTTACTTCCAGGAGTTCCATTGCCTCTTTGTCCTGCTTCGATCTGACTACCGACTTCTCACTCTGGAATGGCAGCACATCTATCTGCCAGAGCTTCTCAACATTCCTCATCAACTCTGTGTTCTGTGGTGAAACACGGGTAAAGAGACACTGTTGTCTACATGCAGTCCCTTGGATGTAGTGAGCCGGCCCCTGCAGTGTCCAGCCCAATCTTGTACGGATCGCTGCTGGCCCTCCTGGTGGGCCCAACCTCACCGGCTCGATAGGGGTGAGCAGATGTGGGTGATCCGCACCTATCAAAACAAGTGGCTTAACTTGCTCAAATGGTTTAATAGGGAGGCCCGCCAGATGCTTATACCTCCTCTTCAACCTGGAGATGGGGTAGGAGTGATCCGCCAGACTGAGACGCTGTGACGTGAATGCCTCTGTAATCTGAAAGCTTCTTTTAGGATATGCAAAGGGTATTATGCAGAAGGAGACAGAGGATCCCTTCAGCGTTTGGACATCCTGCCGTATGGTGCGAAGGGCAAGATCCTCTGGTCTACCTTGTAATCCAAGTTGGTCAACAGCTTCTGGAAGTAGCATAGTGCGTTCCGATCCATCGTCCAATACTGCATAGGTGTCAAGAGTGCGGTTGTCATTCCAAAGAAGCACTCTCACAACCTTCAACAGGACACGGGTGGAAGTTGATGGCTGGTCCAGGTAAAGAACCTCATTACTAGTGTTCACCAGACGACTCCCTTCTTTGGGTGGTTCCGTAGCTGGACGGGTATTCACATTATGAAGGACTCTCAAATGTTTACCCTGACACAGGTTGCAGAGTCTCTTGAGGTCGCACTGTGCCGCTTGGTGGGAACTCCCGCATCTCCAGCATCTTTTATTTGCCTTAATCCATTCTACGACCTCTTCCCTTGAAAGCTTCTGAATGGCTTGGCACCTGTTCAGAAAGTGTTCTGAGCTTTCACAGTATGGGCAGTAGGGCTTTATCTTGCCTCTTCCTTTGGACTCTGAGGGGCTCTGACCCTCTTGTTTGACAGTCTTACTGTCAGCAGAGCTCTCTGTTCCATGCAGCACGGTAGCTGCCGATCTACTGTGTCGCCTCTCAGCTTTGTGTCCTGACGACCCTTGGACTCGGGTGTTGGATGGCATGTTATAACTTTGACACCACGACTCATACTGTAGCCACTCTGCCAAGTCCAGCAGCGTATGAGTAGAGCCTTGACGATGGAACATCATGCGACGGAAATTCGCCCTCAATTGAGGTGGAAGTTTGGTGAGCAGCCGTGCAACGTGTGAGCCGCATCTTAGCTCAACTTCTCCATCAGGACCCAAGGTCTTCAACATACCCACCAGTGACTGAACATGTAAAGCGAACCTTTCAAAGGCTGCTGTATCTCCCCGCCTTATCTCCGGGGAGTCCATGACAACAGCGATCCTCTTTAAGGCGACATGATGTGGCTGCCCAAACTTCTCATTCAACGCCGCCATTGTGTCTGAGTATGGCTTAGTCGAATTGATGTATGAGTCAGCTATGAGGCAAGCCTCCTCCAACCTCAGATGGTCCACTAAAACCTGATATTTGAAGAGCTCCGTGGCGTACCTCGGCAACAAATTCGTTAGGGCGAGCTTCAGCCGGGAAAATTCCATGGGGTCCCTATGAATGAAGAGGGGGATTTTTGGCGTTGGTCCACGATATTCTTTCTCCTCCACAGCAGCTGACGAAGGCTGATATGGTAAGTCTCAGGCGGAAGTACGCTGACTCATGTGAGGCCCTGATAAGCCGTTAAACGGAGGCGCGAATTCAGCACCGTCTACGCCAAAAAGACCGCTCGTGACTGGTGGGTAATATTGTGATGGCTGAGTTGGAGAATCATGAGGCTTCCTAATGGGTGGTCTCTTAGGGGTTGAAGACAGACGACTCTTAGTCCCAGAGCTGGACACAGCACTGTCTCTCATTAGCTGGAGCTGATTCATCATCCTATCTATTATAGTGACCATCTGTTTCTCACTCACTCTCTGGAGGCACTGACATCGGTTCCTTAGAGGGCCATGGTGGAGGTGGTAACCAGTCATCACAGTCATCTTCTTTCCTTCGGGCGGGGAAGTCGCCTTGTATTGGAGGGGGTGGTATCGGCCATGGTTCTTGTTGTGCTGCAAGAGAACGAATTTCCCTTTCAACACCCCAAAGCTGTGCAGGACTGCTCTGCATATTCTCTGTGGACCTGTGTGATATTGTGTCCTCTCTCCACATCTCATATCGCTCATTCCTGCTCTCTGCATAGGGTGAAGAAGTGTCCGTCCATCCTGCCTGTGGGCCGGTCGAATGTGCATCATAGCCGAGAGAATACTCTTCATCGTGCTCATACATTTCTGAATCCCATTGCACCTGACGAGGGGTCCTTGGAGTACGTGCACTTTCCTCTGGCGTCATCATGGCTACTCCCTCCACATAGGAGCTCAACCCGTCTCCCCCATGCATATACTGTAGTGAACTTGTATGAGGTGAGACATGCTTCCCTTGTCTCTCAGGGCCAAGCTCATATTCTTCAAGGTACCGCGGTGTCCTCCGCTGCCGCTTAGGTCGAGTTGATAGATCCCAGGATGTTTCTCCACTCTGTTGCATGTTCCCGGAACAGCTGCGGATCAGGCTCGAAGGACCAAATGTAGCTGAGGGGGCTGAGGACTGTAAGGTGCGAGTCTGCGCTAAGGAGGTGGAGTTGCTCCGGGGGTGCCGGTTAGGACACCAGAGAGGAGAAGAGGATGAATTCAACTGTTTATTGATATAGGCATATGCAACATGGGGAGCCAGGAGGTAACGAGGTGCATTAATAAATGTTCTTTCCCATTAATATAGAAGCATGAGCGCTGGTGCAGAATAGTACTGTCTTTCCTTTATGTCAGTAGAACTGTACCACTTGGATGCGTGTATGGGTGTGTGTGGTCTGCAACAAATAAAGGCATATTCTAATAAACAATGCTTCTTTTATCACACTACACAAGAACAGAAGATCCATATGTTTACGTTCCAACAACAACATACACAGTATTGATGAGTTACTGGCTTCCCCCAAACCTCAACACTATAGGCTATACTGTAACATATAAATACAACAAACCGTACATTACGTTACATCATAAATGGATTAAACAATCAAAGTTATTACACTATGCATTAGTTGAGAACTCAAATACTGCGGTACTTCGCATTAACGTCCATTTTGTATGCATCGCCATTTCAACTTCTCTATTTAGCAAACGGAATCAACTCGAATAACCGTGTAATTCACTTACTTTCTCTCTGGACGCACACAACTTAAACACTCAAATGAACATGAAGACGATCATCTGGCCGCTATCTGCCATGGAATCCCACCACTGATTCCCGCTGGAGACAGGTAATAACTAAAGCGAAACTAAAAGTCACGTATGCACAGCGCGGTGACGCACTTCACCCGAATGCGCTGCATTCCGTCAAATTAAAAGTCCTCATGCTCGGGAAGAGCTTGTTCGTGTGCATACACACAGTATATCATTGTTCATTACTAGTGAGCCTTTCTCACACGCCCATTCAATAGAGTGATAACATCCGAAGCGGGTGGTCAAATACAGCTACCCTGCACATCCATTCAGATGAACTGAAAAATAAAATGATAGTAATATTATAATATAGTAACGCTGCATTTTATTGTCAGTAATGGTAACGGCGTTGTAACGGGGGAAAAAGTAATTCGTTTGATTACTCGTTACTGAAAAAAATAACGCCGTTAGTAACACTGTTTATTTATAACGCCGTTATTTCCATCACTGGACATGACCAATAGACTACAACCTGAAAATAAAATACAAAAGATGTACATAACAGCAGTGTTTCTTAACTCATTTTTTCTTTACTAAAAATGTTTTTGTGACAAATATTAAGTAATGTAAGAATATTGACATTTAGCATATTAATCCATGTATGTAACCTAGCCTACTGAAATAGGGTACCACTATTAATGCTCCGATGCTAAGTAAACCACCATTTCTTTAAGGTAATATAACACATGATTCATATTATATAAATAATGCTGCACACCTGTTAAATGTTTCAAATCTAAAATGGTGTAATACTTAGATTAGCGTAAATGTAAGCACAGGCTCATAGACTTAACATGTATCCTGCTCGAAATTGTTCTAAATGAGAAACGCACATAACTTCATAAGTAGGCTACTAAATTTGGATCGGTGAATATGACATTTTATCTAGGCCTACAGTGTTTTTCTTTCATTTTCCGCCGACTGCAGCCGTCAAATGTAACAACACATCGGCGAGGCAAAGCTGACGGCTATATGTGAAAATGCATTTTGAAGCGTTCGCTTGATAACTTGTTGTTAAAGCGCCACTCAGCGGTCAAAAGCTGCAAATACATTTTGCAGACGCGGCGGCGGCGCTCACCGCGGTAAAAAGCACGTTCTGGTTGGCCACCTACTGTATGGCAGAGTGAGAACTGGCTAATGTGGCTGTGAGCCTAAAGTGGCCCTTATATGATGCCGCAAATGTGGCCCAGTTATCCTCAAATGTATCGGGCCAGTTTTGGCAAAGATATGGCACAGTGAGCAATGGCTAATGTGGCTGTGAGCCTAAAGTGGCCCGCATATAAAATTACAAATATTGCCCAAATAATTAACAACAATTTGGGCCACTTTTGGCAAATATACAGCACAGTCAGAATTGGCTAATCAGTGTAGCCTAACTTGTCCCACATCTGAAATGGCAAATATGCCCCATATATTATAAAACAGATGAGGGCCACTTCTGGTTTGGATGTAACACTTGACACTGGCTAATTGAAATGGAAGTTTGAAATTGCAAATATGGCCTAATAGAATTTGGCTACTTTTAATAGGATGCAACACAGTTAACTGATGCAGGGTGATCTGGAGTCTTAAGAAGGCTATATATGTAGCAATTTATTTTTTAAAACATGTTTTTAATGGCAGTTGTATGTGTGTGTGTATATATATATATATATATATATATATATATGTGTGTGTGTGTGTGTGTGTGTGTGTACTGTGCACTATAAAAAATAGAAGTGCACTATAACGATAGCTCTTACGGTCACGATTTCTGTTAATTTGGACTTTGTTTTCCTTTGCACCTTTTCCCTTGTTGTGTTG
Organism: Spinibarbus caldwelli; assembly: GCA_039654775.1. NCBI lineage: Eukaryota > Metazoa > Chordata > Actinopteri > Cypriniformes > Cyprinidae > Spinibarbus > Spinibarbus caldwelli. The sequence continues at coordinate 22,971,645 of CM077238.1, forward strand.
ATTGCATTATTCTGTTCAGGTGTGCCTAGTTAATTATCCTTGTTTGGTCTGAGTACTTAAGTTCCTGTATGTTCAATTTGAGTTTGTCTGGTCTTACGTCTGTGTTTTAAATGTTGTTGTGCTACATTGTGTTTGGATTTACCCTTGGTGGATTAAAGACTTATGATATATAATCTTTCATCTTCGTTGTGCGCTCTTTAACACAGCATAGCCATGACACTCACAGACTTACTGTGTATTTATAGTCTGAGTGAGAAATATTTAGGTTCAAACTTGTGTGGAACAGTTTTTAAAGTATTGGAATGTGTCTTTGAATATTTATCTGTGACATTTGAATTGCTGCTTGTGCAAAACTTGGGTCGGGATGATTTTATCAAGTAGGACACATTTTTGGAACTTATTTGAAAATTTATGCAGGACATTTTTACATTTCTCTTTACAATATGTTGAATATTGTTAATGCATAACTCACTTAATAGTTAGTGTGCTCCAGATAATGTATATTTATGGTTTATTTGGTTCATTATTAGCTAAAATATGGCTTTGTAGTGGCCTGCTTGTGAACCACTGCCAAAATTCCACCATTTTTTGGAACATGTGGCCCACCTAAGGAATGTGGGGATGACCAGGTTTTGAATAAAAATCAGCTGTGGCCCACATTAGGGCCAGTTTTGGTTTATTTGGTTGGCTTATATGCAGCAATGCTTAGGCCTACTTGAGGCCCAAATCTGGCAAACAGGACTGGACTGCCCAAATGCCATTATTCCACACAGTATGTGGGCCGGAGCAAGGTGTTGGATCTGGGCCAGATCTGGGCCAGAATTAAAATAAATGTGACCCGGATTTGGGCCAGTTCTCCTTTATTTTATTTATTTATTGTCATAGCTGACATGTGGCCATCCTATGGCTTGCTTGTGGCCCAAATTTGGCAAAGGGGAGTGGATCACCCAAATGCCACCATTCTACAAGTATGTGGGACAGAACAAGGTGTTAGATTTGGGCCGTATGTAAGCCAGAATTAAAATAAACGTGGCCCAGATTTGGGTAAGTTCTGGTTTATTTCATTTTCATGGCAGACATGCGGCCTTCCTATGGCTTTCTTGTCACGCAGATTTGGCAAACACGAGCGGACTGCCCAAGTGCCATCATTTTTCACAGTATGTGGGCCGGAGCAAGGTGTTGGATCTGGGCCAGATCTGAGCCAGAATTAAAATCAATGTGGCCCAGATTTGGGCCAGTTCTGCTTTATTTGGTTTATTCATGGCTGACATTGGGCCTTCCTTTGGCTTACTTGTGGCCCAAATCTGGCAAACAGGAGTGGACCTCCCAAGTGCCATCATTCCACGCAATATGTGGGCCAGATGAAAGTGTCAGGTGTGGGCCTGATCTGGGCCTCAGGAATTATCTGGGAATAAGGCACTCAAAATGTTACACAGTTGTTATAAAAGAGTTTTAGGCACTCTGTTGCTTTTACCTCTTTCTTGTGGTAGCATCAGTGTAACACACTGCCCAGGGCGACTTACTGTTTTATTCTAAATCATTCTGATTGTCAGACTGAATTGAGTAGACAAGTCACGTCAGCCATGCTCTGTCTAGGACATCTGTTCACAATGACTATTAAAAACCAGCAAAAAATGGCTATAGATGAGAAAGTCACTACATTGAGAGTGGATTTCTCTTGAGATGCCTTCACCCAGAGTGATTACGATCATCAGTGAATTGCCATTTGGGCCTGTTTGTCTTCATTGGGTGCATTGCTCGGCTGGGACAGTCGTTGGATGGATGAGGGAGGTGAAAAGGGAACACTGTGTTTACATGGAGTTGCCTCCCTGTGGAGGGGAGAAAGACCACCAGGTCAGACCCCACATGAAGGCAGAATGAAGTGCAGGGTATTCAGGCTGGGTCCTAAGCACTGATGTGTATGTGAGAGATTTGATAGACAGAAACCCTGAAAGACAATTTACCTTGCATATACAGGGTTGGAACAAGATGCAGCGACTAAATGGCAGTTTGTGTAGTGTTACAAATGACAAATGTTGGTTGGACAGTAAGATATTCCTTTTTCTGACAGCAAATGTTTTGAAACATATTCAAGTGCACAAACACCTTCCTAATGCATGTCCAGTCTAGCAAGAATACAATATTTGAAAGTGCACAGACAAATGCAGCCTTCAGCGTCACCCTTCAAACAAGTCAGCTCAGTTTCTAAAGACAGTATCTTTGTTTACACAGTCAAGTAGGCCGACTGCGAAACAAATCACTCAGAATCAGAAGTCCTTCTGATACAGTCATACTTTCTATTTCACATCAATGGCAGCTGTCGAAATAATAGATTTAATTGCTCTACTCAAGACCAGAGTTTCAGAGCACGGGTTGACCACAGCATAGCTTGGAATCAGTCTTCCCAGCATCCTAAACTAACTCAGCTCTCCGTCCCCACCTCCGTCTGTCAGTGGATCACCAGCTTCCTGACAGACAGGCAGCAGCTAGTGAGGCTGGAAAAATTCTCATCCAGCACCCGCAACCATCAGCACTGGAGCTCCTCAGGGCTGTGTTCTCTCCCCACTGCTCTTCTCCCTGTACACCAACGACTGCACCTCTAAAGACCCCTCTGTCAAGCTCCTGAAGTTTGCAGACGACACCACACTGATCGGCCTCATCCAGGACAGTGACGAGTCTGCTTACAGACAGGAGGTTAAGGAGCTGGCTGTCTGCTGCAGTCTTAACAACCTGGAGCTCAACACTCTCAAAACTGTGGAGATGATCGTGGACTTCAGGAGAAACCCCCCTGCTCTCCCCCCACTCACCATCATGAACAGCACTGTGACTGCAGTGGAGTCATTCAGGTTCCTGGGCACCACCATCTCTCAGGACCTGAAGTGGGAGAATCACATTGAGTCCATTGTCAAAAAGGCCCAGCAGAGGTTGTACTTCCTTCGCCAGCTGAGGAAGTTCAACCTGCCACAGGAGCTGCTGAAACAGTTCTACTCCGCCATCATTGAATCCGTCCTCTGCACTTCAATAACTGTTTGGTTCAGCTCAGCTACCAAATCTGACCTCAGAAGACTACAGAGGGTAGTCTGGACTGCTGAGCGAATCATTGATACAACCCTCCCCACTCTCCAAGAACTGTACTTATCCAGAGTGAGCAAAAGGGCTGGCAAAATAACTCTGGACCCCTCACATCCAGCACACTCCCTCTTTGAACTGTTACCGTCTGGTCGACGCTACAGAGCTCTGAGCACCAGAACGACCAGACACAGGAACAGTTTCTTCCCTCAGGCAATCCATCTCATGAACACTTGACATTAAACGTGGAACACACAACACTTTTATAAATTATTTATTCACCACAAATACTTATTTTTTCATTTCAAATTTGCACATATCAGACCTGTACACCATAATTGTCTAAATTATATATTGTGTTTTTGCTATTTGTACATTGCCTATTTGTATATTTGTATATTATTCTTTTATTATCTGTGTCCTGTCCTGTTGCTGTCTTTCTGTTGCACTGTAGAGCTTCTGTCACTAAAACAAATTCCTGGTATGTGTAAGCATACCTGGCCAATAAAGCCCATTCTCATTCTCATTCATCCTTTGCAATGAGAAATCCAAGCACCATGTGTGACTCAAACATGGACACAATTTCCAAAAACCTGGAGTTTTGACCGTACACCCCTCAAAGAGTGGTAAAAAAGGAGCGAATGGAAATGTTCTCTGTTTGCCAACACATGACATCATAGCACTCCATTAGCCTCCATTAGCGTCAAATAAATTAGGGTCTTACGAGGTGGACGTGTGAAATGGATGGGGAGAGGTGGAGGTTATTGGCCTATCCTCCACCAGCTTAATCAGACGCAGGAGAAAGCCCTTGCAGACCATTAGAAAAATTAGAGTGAAACACTTTTAAAAACATGCAGTACAGTATAGCCAAATCTCCCTGATGTAAACCAAAGGTGGGTGGCAGCCCCCAAAGCACAATCCTGATGGCCAGCGGCAGCAGTGATATATTTTTGGAGTTATCTAATTTCCCACAGATTTAATTAGAGGCCAGGTTCTATGAGGCCTGACAGCTGGCTTCTTTGTGCCAACTACTGCGAGCCTGACAGAGAAAAATATCAGTGGCCACCACCGCCAGGCCCTGTGCCTGACCTGAGCAGGAATCATTTACGCCCATAAACACAGCTCACTTTTTCATCACTCGCTCATTGTTTCTCTCGTTTCAAAAAAAGATCGCTCTCACTGTAATTTCAGAATATATAAATATTTCTAAAAGCACTTCAAGGATGCTTTCACATACGTGTAGGCCTGAAATGAAAAGATAGTTTTAATATGAAACAGGCAGAAACAAACCTGAATGAATCCCCACTAAACAACTCAAAACTTTGGAAGATTAAGGGCTATACTACAAAGGGACTTTCACAGACCAGCAGATTAGATGCATTCTTAATCAATATCAGTTCCATGTTTCCACGACTGGGGGCTAAACAATAATTCTATGCACACATCTCTCAATTACAGAGGTTTTTATTATGCTTTTTCAAAAAAAAAAAAAATAGTTGTTTGTGAACTGTTTATAAAATTTTTATTTTCCTAAAAAACAAAAAAAAACAAAAAAACTAAAATACTGGAATCTAATGGGTTGGTTGATGGATAAGAATAAAAACAAATAATAGAAGGAAGATCGGAATAGGGCGGAAACTAAGGAGGAGGCTTAGGAGGAGGACGGACACCCGGGAGGGGGCCGGCAGACAGAGACCAGGGAGGCGAAGAAGGAGGGAGGAGCCAAGGGAGAGACAGGAGGGACCCGGAGCAGGAAGGAGCCTGGCGGGACCCAGGCCACAGCCATAACGGTGGCCACGATGGAGAGGAGGGAGCTAGGAGCCATGGTGGAGCCGACGGGTCAACAGACCGAGGCGGATTCTGGGCCTCGGAGGCTGGAGGCGGAGTCGAGGGAAACTCCAACCACGGTAACACTGGAGGATGGTAGTCCCATTGAGCTTGCACCGCATAGATGGTGGGCTGAGGGCGAGCAGAGGGGCTGCCAGACAACAGCGGTGGAGGAAGCAGGAGTGAGTAAGTGAGTGAGTGAGTGGGTGGTTGGTTGGTAGGTAGGTAGGTAGGTTAGGTAGGGTGGGTGGGTGGTAGGGCATCTGAGAGCCTCCAGACTTCCAAAGATGACCTCAGGAACAGGAGCCAACACTAGAGGGTGTTCAGGAGGCGCGGGCTCTGGAGGATGCTTACAGGGAGCAGACACAGGAGCCCTCCGACCCTTGTTGTGGCACAATCCACGTGCCATACCCAGCTCACCCTCAACAGCGGTGCAGGGGGCGGAGCTCCTCTCCGCGCTCACACTGTCCGTGGCGTTCTCCCTCAAGGCGGGCATTGTTGCCAGCTCATGCACCTTGACTGATGTCATTTGCAGCTCTGGCTCAGCGGCGATCCTCAGCTCTGTTGCTCCGTGTGGCGATGGCTCGTCGGTCGCGGCGGGCTCTGGCTCTCCGTCAGCAATGGGCTCAGGCATGCGCTCCGCGCAGCGGGGAGATGATGGGCTGGGCACTGGGTCGGGAGTGGCCAGCGTCCACTCCACAAAGGCGGCGAAATTCACTAGAGGGCCAACACTAACCAAATGGACTGGGGCTTATAAAGACAGGACAATCAAAGAACTATGGAGATACACCTGGAATCACATTAACAATTAACATTAGGGGGAAACTGAGTCACGGAACACCTGGGGAGCAAAAAACACAACAAAAACAGTCCATGATCCTGACAACTGTTCTGTCATCAATTAATTCCTACATAGGAACAAATGAGTAACATATTATTAAAATTCTAGTAACTACTATCAACTAACAATAAACTCTGATCAGTGAAGTAACACTGTTAATTAATCAATAACTACCAACTCCCAGATAACTATTACGAAACTACATACAGTTTCATAATTAATGTGAATAATGCATTATGCATAATCCTAAAATGAAGATCATGGTAATCCAGTAATTTACCAGTATTATCAAATCCATCAGAAGTAAATAGCAATAGAGGCTATTTACACTGAGTGCAAATAGCAACAGATGCTATTTACACCAAGTGTAAATAGCAATTAGATGTTATTTACACTGTGAAAATAACATTTTATTAGTGATAGATGCTATTTACACTAAGTGAAAATAGCAATGGATGCTATTTATACTATGTGCAAATAACAATGGATTATATTTACACTAAGTAAAAATAGCAGTATTTTCTTAGCGATTTGATATTTTCATAGCTATATAGCTATAGGTTCTATTTACACTGTTAAAATAGCAGGATTCTCTGCTATTTATACTACTTATTGCAAATAGTGGCAATTATCTGCACCTCAGTATTGTAATACATCATAAAACAGTATGCAATAATAACTTATTGAGTGTAAATTTTAATTTTAATTCAAATTGTTAAATGGATGCCACCTTATTGGGACAATAAAGCCCTTCCTACACCTACCCGATATTTTATTTTCAACTTTTCTATTATTTCCTTCATTTTTATATAAAAAAAAAGCCTTTCTGATGTGATATGAGATTTGAAAAGGGAGTAAGAAAAGTTCATTTAGCTAAATTAATTTCTAAAATTCTAAAACTGCTGAGTCTGCTGCTGTTATTGGCTAAAATGAGTTTTACATTAAGAGCTATAAAGTTTATTAAATTATAATTATTGTGCATTGGAAATTAATTAAGTGTTGGAGTGACTGGTTCAGACAGGTACTCCATGACCCCACCACTGTAATTAATACCCATCTTAGCCTTCACCTAATGTCCTTCCTGTCCAGCTGCCTCAGGAACTTGTGTTTCCCATGCAACAGAATGACTCAGTGCCGTCTCCAGGTTAAACTCTTCCCTATTGTTCCCAAAACTGAAAGGCAGCTATCTTTTTGTTTGAAGGGGTAACCCATTTCACATCACGTTCAAGGCACCACTAACACTAACACTAACAGTAACATAGTGTCTAGAACACATTTAAGTGAATTCAAATTCAGAAGGCTACATTGATTTTTTATTTTTTTTAATTGCATAGGTTTGAAAAAAAAAAATAAAAAAATAGGAGAGAACTGTGGTTTTAGCACAGATTACTTGTAATACTTCAAATTTCTCCAATCAGGAACAAGTTATATATCACCTTATTCACTTCCCACATGCTTAGTTTAGTCCTTATTCCACAAGTGAGGAAGTAGAGCCCTGTGGCAGACAAATTTTAGAGAGGAAAAACTAATTTTGAGATGTTTTTTTTTTTTTTTTTTTATTTATTTATTTTTTTACTTTATGTATTTTTGTGATGCCGATGCCTGCTTTGAGGTTAAACTCATCAAAATTAAATTATGTATACAGTGTCTGCATAGGTATTTTTATGTAAGTTTTTAGTGCTAATGTTTTGGCTGTTAGCTGTAAGGTGAGCTAATTCATGGCTACAAGACTGTGGGTTAGTTGTAATAACAAGACTCTGCATTAGTTATAACATAAGTGAAACGTTACAACCTACTCCAATGCTATTTTGAATTGTAAATTTTATTTTATTTTTATTTTATTTTAGTATGCCTAAGTCTTGGAAGACAAAGACAAAATGAGGGGTTTCTCTCAATGTTTAAGTGTTCAAGTTCAGTTTTATTATGGCCAATTACAATGACTGGCAGTAACAAACACACACACACACACACACACACACACACACACACACACACACCAATTATGTTAAAAAGTCAGTGTTGAATAAAAAGCTTTCAAAATCCTTTTTTTATTTTTTTTTGTTATGTTACATATCACCACGGTGTATATAATGTTACATCTCACCCCGGAGTATGTTACAACTAACCTGGACTATAGGGTGAATTGTAACATTCACAAAATGAACCATGCATTTTCTGTTTGTGCTGCAAAAATAACAGCTACGTTGTTTAGTAGCAGATTTAGTAGAACATTACAATTTGAGTGCACTGGCTTAAAAGAGGTCCAAGATACAGTCAGAAATGTCAAAAATGTTAAAACCACCCCGGTCTCCCCGGTCTGTTTAAAATGGACTTTTTTCAATTGATCTGTCAGATACCATTTTTTTCCCTACCAACCGATAAGCCCTGCTCTCAGGATAAATGACACAATGTAGGTTACATCTTCCATATGCTAATTTCAAACTCTGACTAAGGCATATATGAAACAGTGAGATGCACCAAACAAGATCAGCAGAGTGGTTTGCTACTGTTTCAACTGATTTAGATTAATGATTTAATTGTGAAATGCACACAAACTGTGAAAATCTGCAACCATTAAATAACAATAGAGACAAGCAGGGCCAAAACAAACTCCCAGGTAATCGGACCACCGGGTTCCTGCAATAATTCAGGGGTATTAAAAAGATATTTTAAGAGGAAAGAAGACTTAATGATACTGCATTGATAATGTATTTTGGATTGCACAATACTGCTGGTGCTAACCCCCAGTTAGCAGTTAGCACACAAGCAGACTCAAACAGGCTCTCACTTTGTTAATGAGGTCCACACATGCAAGGGAACCATGCAGCTACATCAAGTTATGGTCACCCAAATAAATACTAGCATGTTAAATGCATTTGACCTCAAAGACTTAAAACTGAAGGTGTCATTAAATAGGAGAAGGTGGTTCACAGTTTGCATGTGTATCAACTGAAATTGGTGTTGTGCTCTGCAGGAAATGTGTCAGGGTTCAGGGGTCACACAAACCTTGGTCTGTAACTGGGAGGTTTTCAAGCACTTTTGCAGCAGATTCCCTTTGTGAGATATCACCAGTGGCAGCAGGGGTCTCTGACTGATTATGGTAACAACCCTGCTGCTTTTCACATTTGCATAGATACATACTGTCAAAACCTTACTGTCAAATGGACTCACAGATACCGGTAACACTTTATTTCGATAGTCCACTTCAGACATTCTATTAACAGTAAATAACTTTGCAACTACATGTCAACTAGCAGTCATTAGAGTATTAGTAGACTGTTTGCTTAATATCTTCTAACACTTTATTTTGATGGGTCCACAACATACAGCATACTGACTATGAAAAACTTTGCAAGTATATGTCAATTTATTCTACTAACCCTAAACCTATCCTACTGAGAGTTAGTAGACATGTAGTTGCAAATTAATGAGAATTAGTTGACATGTATTTGACATGTAGTTACAAAGTTACTTATAGTTAGTAGAATGTCTAAAGTGGACTATCGAAATAAAGTGTAACCCAGATACCTTTCCAACATATATATGGGTACAACGGCGCTAAAGGCGCCCCGGGGTAAAAGACGCCTTTGATATTATTTTCATCTAAACCATTAGATGGCACAAAAAATATGGCTTAGCACTTTCCAAAACATTCGCTTTTCAATATGCATATGTATATTTATCTGATCTTTGACGCGATCGCGCGAAGTTGATTCTGTGCTTACTTGATCTAATATTTTATGTTTTTTAAAATGTTGTAGATTTAAGTAGCAAATGAGAATCACTAAAATTAATGCATTTATTTTGAGACAAAGGTCTTCTTTATGATTTTCAGTTTTGTTTAAGATAATTAAAGCAACAGTTTTTAAATAACGAAAGAATATATAAAAGTATGGTATTTGGGGTAAAATGCGCCCCCGCAGTTGGGGCTAAAGGCGCACAGTAATTAACATGATAATTAATAGATCGCTGACTTTTCCATTTGTTCCATTTGAATCTAATGACATGGTTAGATTCCAGTATTGTATTGAAACGAAGTAATAATACTTCGTTACAGTACTTAAGTATCTGTACTTTACTTGAGTTTTTATATTTCAGCAACTTTTACATTTACTCCACTACATTTCCTAAATAAAATGTATACTTTTACTCCGATACATTTCCCCAAAGCATATTCGTTACTTACTACAAAATAGTCAGAAGAACACAGACGGCAAGAAAGCAGGTTTAACGAATCAGTGGTCTGGCGTTTGCAAGTTAGACTCCTAAGAAACCACCTTTGCTCATGCAAACAAGTGCGCGCACAACCGCGGATGATTTCATTTTCCACTCAAGTTGAGTCTGGGGTGTGCGATACAGCATTGTCTGACATTTTCAAGTAAACTATAACACCAAATCACACACAGAGTGCACGCATGTTGATTTATAAGTCTATTAAAACTCAAAATTCCAGGCATTCTAAATTGTAGACGGCAAAAATGCTTCTGTATGCTTTTTATATTTATATAATTTAATATAGTTAACTTCTTTATCTATCTATATCACACAAAGAGTACCATTTTTCTGCAGATATCAGCATGAACACATTTAATCATCATTTTATACAAGTTCAGTAAAGCAATGTGACTTACATTTTAGACATAATATTGCTTGTTTTTGCTCAATTTTGCCAACGAAAATGGTTCCAAACAAAGATCACAGCACTGATTTTCATCTCTGAGTAATGGATGGTGTTTACTTATTGAATGAATCAGCTTTTTGGATGAATCAGTTGAATAAATGATTCAGTGATTCACTCATTAACACAGTCAAATGTATTGTTTCTGAATGAATCAGCCGTTTGAATGAATCGGCTGAATCTCAATGACTCACTCATTAACAGTCACTTGCTGTCACCTACTAGCAGTTTTAATTTCACATTTCGACTATTATTTTTTCATGTTTAAATTATATGAAATATCAGTATTCAACATTTTATGTTAAAAACAACACATTAGGCCTATTTATGCATCTGTAACTGCAGTTTAAATGCATCCATGTTCCCTCTGAGATACATAAACTGTGTAAATACATCTAAATGCTATTTCAGATGCAGATTCCAGAAATGTTTTCTTATGTTGGACTGAAAGACACTAAGTTCCGGATGAAGTGCTTCTTATTCTTACCCAAAAATACTAAATGGAAGAAAGAGCTAAAACTGAACACAATCTTGCTACTCAAGCTGTATGAATATATATATATATATATATATATATATATATATATATATACACACAGTGGGTACGGAAAGTATTCAGACCCCCTTAAATTTTTCACTCTTTGTTATACTGCAGCCATTTGCTAAAATCATTTAAGTTCATTTTTTTCCTCATTAATGTACACACAGCACCCCATATTGACAGAAAAACACAGAATTGTTGACATTTTTGCAGATTTATTAAAAAAGAAAAACTGAAATATCACATGGTCCTAAGTATTCAGACCCTTTGCTGTGACACTCATATATTTAACTCAGGTGCTGTCCATTTCTTCTGATCATCCTTGAGATGGTTCTACACCTTCATTTGAGTCCAGCTGTGTTTGATTATACTGATTGGACTTGATTAGGAAAGCCACACACCTGCCTATATAAGACCTTACAGCTCACAGTGCATCTCAGAGCAAATGAGAATCATGAGGTCAAAGGAACTGCCTGAAGAGCTCAGAGACAGAATTGTGGCAAGGCAGAGATCTGGCCAAGGTTACAAAAAAATTTCTGCTGCACTTAAGGTTCCTAAGAGAACAGTGGCCTCCATAATCCTTAAATGGAAGAACCCTTCCTAGAGCTGGCCGTCCGGCCAAACTGAGCTATCGGGGGAGAAGAGCCTTGGTGAGAGAGGTAAAGAAGAACCCAAAGATCACTGTGGCTGAGCTCCAGAGATGCAGTCGGGAGATGGGAGAAAGTTGTAGAAAGTCAACAATCACTGCAGCTCTCCACCAGTCGGGGCTTTATGGCAGAGTGGCCTGACGGAAGCCTCTCCTCAGTGCAAGACACATGAAAGCCCGCATGAAGGACTCCAAGATGGTGAGAAATAAGATTCTCTGGTCTGATGAGACCAAGATAGAACTTTTTGGCCTTAATTCTAAGCGGTATGTGTGGAGAAAACCAGGCACTGCTCATCACCTGTCCAATACAGTCCCAACAGTGAAGCATGGTGGTGGCAGCATCATGCTGTGGGGGTGTTTTTCAGCTGCAGGGACAGGACGACTGGTTGCAATCGAGGGAAAGATGAATGCGGCCAAGTACAGGGATATCCTGGACGAAAACCTTCCTTCTCCAGAGTGCTCAGGACCTCAGACTGGGCCGAAGGTTTACCTTCCAACAAGACAATGACCCTAAGCACACAGCTAAAATAACGAAGGAGTGGCTTCACAACAACTCTGTGACTGTTCTTGAATGGCCCAGCCAGAGCCCTGAGTTAAACCCAATTGAGCATCTCTGGAGAGACCTAAAAATGGCTGTCCACCAACGTTTACCATCCAACCTGACAGAACTGGAGAGGATCTGCAAGGAGGAATGCCAGAGGATCCCCAAATCCAGGTGTGAAAAACATGTTGCATCTTTCCCAAAAAGACTCATGGCTGTATTAGATCAAAAGGGTGCTTCTACTAAATACTGAGCAAAGGGTCTGAATATTTAGGACCATGTGATATTTCAGTTTTTCTTTTTTAATAAATCTGCAAAAATGTCAACAATTCTGTGTTTTTCTGTCAATATGGGGTGCTGTGTGTACATTAATGAGGGAAAAAATGAACTTAAATGATTTTAGCAAATGGCTGCAATATAACAAAGAGTGAAAAATTTAAGGGGGTCTGAATACTTTCCGTACCCACTGTATTTGCTTCTTTTCCATTTTGCATTTACTTGTACTTTTACTTTCAATACTTAAGTACGTTTAAGATTTAATAAATACTTTTCATACTTAAGTACAATAAATATCACATATTTAAGACTTTTACTCAAATAATATTCTAAACGGTGACTTCAACTTCTACCAAAGTCATTTTTTGGTAAGATATCTGTACTTTTACTTGAGTATGGCTTTCAGGAACTTTATACACCACTGTTAGATTCAGATGGTAAATCATATATTATGTTGGGTGTCCATATTAGAGATAATCACCATGTTTAGAATGAAAACCATCATATTTAAAAACATGAAATTAATCATATCATATAATAAAATATTATTTGTTTTATTACTGTAAATATATATTGAATTATTATTGGATCTCCTTCAATACTTTCAGAATCTTTACTTATTAAAATGATTTTGTTTCTGTATTTTAATATATATGTATATTTATATTAACATGTTAATGACAGTATATTTATTGAACAAAAAAAAAAACAAACAAACAAAAAAACATTATTTTAGCTGAAGCATTTGTATCAATGCCGTGTGCCTTTTACCCCATGCTGGTGGGCCTTTTACCCCGTGTGTGGGGTAAAAGGCCCCCCTTACCACCTTATCCATTTATACGATTTTTAAACAAAATACACAAATTGAATGATTTATTTTCACACAAAATCTGTTGCTCCATTAATGTTCAATACAAAGCATATATTTTTTTCTACAATTATACATTTTAGGCGCAGTGAATAGCACATTTTTTCTTAAGGGGGGCCTTTAGCCCCGTTGTACCCTATCTATATCTATATCTTATATATTTTAAATATTGCACAATTATATATGAATTTAATAAGTCTGTGGTTTCATTCATTTCTTGTGTACATTCATGGATTTGTTAAAGAATTTTATCCAATGCTTCTTATGGTACTTTCAAGATAAACATTTTATCAAATTGTGTGTTCACTTGGACTGAAATCCACAATGTTGTCATTGCTAGTGCCAACAACAGCAACATGTCAAGAAAAATGTAAATCATTAGAATGTCAGATTCATCGTTTCTGTATTTAAATGGCTAGCAGTAATTAGCAGTAACTGCACAGTTGACATAAACTATTATTAAAATTGTGACCTCAATTCACTCCATATTACAGTTTCGCTCTTTTTGAAAAGCTGAAAATATAATTCCCAGTGCAGTTTTTTTTTTCTATCCATGGAATTTTTACATTTAAATTTTAATAAAAAATTCAGACAGCCCACAGAAGATGCAGCATGAGCACTATTTATTAATATCACACATTTAAGCTAAGCTTTTAAAAACTCATGGGGTACAATATATTGTACGCTACGTCCTAGACACCAATATTTTGGTATAATCACTGGCCATCTGAGATTTCATGTGAGATTCATTGTTTCTGTATTTAAATGGATAGCAGTAACTGCACAGTTGACATAAACTATTATTAAAATCAGGACCTCAAGTAACTCCATATTACATAGTTTCACTCTTTTTGAAAAGCTGAAAATATAATTCCCAGTGCAGTTTTTTTTTCTATCCATGGAATTATTACATTTAAATTTTAATAAATTCAGACAGGCCACAGGAGACGCAAGATGAGCATTATTTATTTATATCACACATTTAAGCTATGCTTTTAAAAACTCACAATGTACACTACATTGTACACTATGTCCCAGATACCAATATTTTGGTATAATCACTGGCCATCTGAGATTTCATGTGAGAACAGTTAGGATTTTTATGTTTCATTTTTATTTTTATTTTTATTTATTTATTATTCGGTAGTAGTAAATGAATGAATGAGATGCTGGTAGCACAATCTGATAGGTAGCATTTTTCGCTATCGATTTGTGCTACCTAGCTTTTTAATGGGAGGAAGCACAATATGAGTGGGTAGCACAAATCATCAGAACAGTAGTATTACAGCACACCATGAGTGTACTTCAGCACCGTTTGTTGTGTACTTTTAGCATCTAGTCTTAATAGGACATGGAATTGGCTTGGGATCAGCTGTGAGAGGGAACAACGACTGCAGCTGTAACTGAACTAGAAACAGGATAAGTCCTTGTGACAAGATTAGAAACAGGAAACACAGGGAAGGCTGTGGAAGCAAACTCGGGGATGGCTGAAATAGGATCCAGCACTAAGGCAATCTATAGGCACGTCTCTCTCTCTCTGTTGCATGCTGGGAACTGAGAGTGTGGCACGGGATGTGAGAGCGGCACACTTGAACTTGTGAAAGGTTCTGTATTTTCTTTTTAATTTCTTTAATGGTATTTTTTTTCTTTTTTCTTTTTTCATCACAATTTGGTTAATTAAAAAAAAAAAAAAAAAAAAAAAAAAACCTAAATACATTCGTTTATCACTCAGGTGAGAGAACGCCGGGTTTCTCTATTAAGAATGGTTGTAAAGTTCTTTCTGATCATGCGTTTGCGGTAGAGGAGGTACTTCTAGCTATGGGTGATATTGTAGGTCATGAAAAAATAGTCTCGGCCTCTAGAATGAATAAGGCTGTCATAGTTTTTCTGAAAGAAGAAAATCTAGTAAACAGACTTGTTGAAAATGGAATTGTAGTGTTGGATACATTGCTGTCGATATCGCCACTCCGTGCACCTGGTACTAAAGTAACAATTTCAAATGTACCTCTTTTTATTTCCAATGAGGATATTACAAGAGAACTTATTCGGTTTGGTAGGTTCGCTAGTTCTCCACTTCTCCAAAGGATTTTTATGAAAAATTTAAAATGTTTTGGTGGGACTGGGTTTTCCAAAAGGATGATTTTGAAAGTTTAGTACAGTGGTGGGAAATTGGAAAGACATTTTTTTTTTTTTTTTTTTTAGTCAGCAGTATACTCTCTTTTCTACTAGAGCAATGAAGCAAAAAATATCCGAAACAGAACAAGAAATTTTTCAGATTACATCTGGTATGTTTCAGCATTTGGATTCATCTTTAGTGGGGAATTTAGCTGAAAAGAAGCAAGATCTTGAAACTTTATTGCATGTTTGGGCTAAAGCAGCCCTAATACAATCTAGTTTTATGTCTGTACATGAAATGGATGCCCCTACTGCTTATTTATTTATTTATTTTTTAATTTAGAAAAGATGTCAAAGCAACAAAATTAAATGAAATGTATTGCTTGATAACTCCAGATGGACTAAAGACTTGTGACTCAAGACAAATGAGAAAAACTGCAGTGGATTTTTATTCAGAACTGTATAAAAAGGAGGACATTGATGCTAGTTGCATTTCACAACTGCTGCAACAGCTTCCTACTATTACTAAAGAACAAAGTCGGAATCTGGACTGTTCTGTTTCTTTTAAGGAGTTAACTGATGCTGTTATGCAGATGAAAACTGGTCGTACCCCTCGAATTGATGGTCTGCCAGTGGACTTTTATAAAGCTTTATGGGAGATCATTGGAAAAGACTTTTATGAGGTGGTTCAAGAATGTTTTAAAGACAATGTACTTCCCAAAAGTTGTCAAAGAGCTGTGTTGGCACTCATACCTAAAAAAGGAGATTTAAATCTCCAAAAAAATTGGAGGCCGGTTTCTATTTTAACGTCTGATAAAGGCCAAAGTATCCGGTTTCTATTTTAACGTCTTATAAGCTAATAGCTAAAGTTTTGCAAATAGGCTGAAATCTGTTTTGGGTGATGTAATACATCAAGATCAGTCTTATTGTATTCCAGAAAGAACAATATATGATAATATCTTTCTGGTTAGAGACATTCTGGATTACCCTAAACTATATGAAGAAAATGTTGGCTTTTTGTTCCTGGATCAGGAAAAAGCCTTTGACAGAGTTGACCATGGCTTTTTGTTTGAAACAATGCATGCTTTTGAATTTGCAAAAGTTTTTATTTTGTGGATCAAACTCTTGAGTATATGAATGCCTCTTGTGTTTTGAAAATTGCTGGTGGTTTAAGTCAACCAATCAGATTACAGAAGGGTATTGGGCAGGGGTGCCCACTTTCGGGTCAATTGTGTGCTTTAGCAGTGGAACTGCTGTTGTGTTTATTAATAAAAATATTGTCTGGCTTAGAAATTGGTCATAGTTCCCATGTTTTTAAATTGACAGCATATGCTGAAGACATTACTGTATTTGTAAAAAAAAAAAACTAAGAAGACATTGATGTTGTTAATTGCAGTATTGGTTTATATCTGCAAACCTCAATTGGGGCAAAATTGAAGCTTTTTGGTGTAACAGTAAAGCAAAAATGACTTTACCAGTTATCCCTGAAAATGTTAAATGGGGAAAAAAATGGTTTTAATTTTTAAGAATATTTATGGGTTCTGAAAATTATCAAAGAAAGAACTGGGAAGGTGTAAAGGATAAAATTTGTGCCAGGTTGTCAAAATGGAATTGGATTTTACCTCAACTTTCATATAGAGGAAGAGTGTTAGTTATAATTAATCTTGCTGCATCTGTTCTATGGCATAAAGTAATTGTATTGAACCCACCAGATGATTTTATTGGTGAAATCCAAAAATTGTTTATTTATTATTTTTTTTTTTTTTTGGTCTGGGAAACATTGGTTGCAAGAATCAGTTTTGTATCTTCAAGTACATGAAGGAGGTCAAGGTCTTATGGATATATGGTCTAAAGTAGTTGCATTTAGATTGCAATCTGTTCAAAGATTACTTTATCATCAGTCTCAAAACTGGATAAAAGTAGCTTGTGCCTTACTGAATAGAGTGGTTTGGATGAATTTGGATAGACATCTTTTTTTTTTTTAATGGATTTAAAGGAGATGAATCTTACTGGACTCTCCTCTTTTTTTTGCTTCAATATTTAATGTATGGCAGATTTTTAATTTTAAAAAAGAAAAATCTGAGAAACCTAGTCAATGGGATCTAGAAGAACCTTTAATTTTTAATTCTAATATATCTAGTGTGATATTGGAATCACAGTCTGTGCGCACAAATTTAATGAGAGCAGGAATATATAAGATTGGTCATTTTAGGTCAGATGACCAATGGATTACTGCAGAAGAGTTGGCAACAAGAATTGGTATACATTCTGTTCGAACTGTGTGAAAACTGTTAGTTGAAATTCAAGATTCTTTTCCTATTTTGCCACAACAAGTGGAAATGTCTGAGAGTGTATTCCCCGGTATTAGTGTGACTGTAAATGCAAGAGCTTGAAGGAAGGTTGCTTTCTTTTAAAACACCTGAACTTGGTTCTTTCAATACTATTTTATAAGAAAGCTTTTTATTGTGTTTGTGTAATTTTTTTTTCTTTTTTTTTTTTTTTTTTTTATATGAGAGCTTTAAGAGATCTTCTAGAGATGAAGTGGACTGATTTAGTTGAGTAAGGTACTTCTCCAAAAGGTAGTTGGAGATCCCTATATATATATATATATATATATATAAACAATTGAAAAAAGGAATGGAGATTTACAGTGGAGGATTTCACATCGCATTATAGCAACAAACAGGTTTAAAGCTCGCTTAGATCCTTTGCAAGGGGAAGAATGTTCTTTCTTATGTACTTTTCTTATGTTCTTTCTCTGTGTTTCAGAGACAGTTTTTCATATTTTTATTGGTTGTACAAGGTTAAAAGAAATGTTTGGTGTCCTAAGAGAGTTGAGTCATAAATTTGGTTTTATTTTTACAAAAAGGTTTTTTTTTTGGACCAAAATATAGTGCCTCAAACAAGAATAAAATAGTGTTAATTAATTTCTTGTTTGGAAAAGCTAAAATGGCAATTTGGCTGACAAGAAAGAATAAAACAATGCTTAATGGAGGCACCGATCTATTACAGATGTTTAAGGCCTTGGTAAGAAGTAGGTTAGTTTTGGAGTATAAGTTTTATGAATTAGTAAATGATCTTGATTATTATTATTTTTTTTCTTTGTGGGGTACTGAAAATATTTTATGTCAACTTAGTGAAGAGAGAGGAATTAATATGATGTTATAAAAGAGAATTGCCACTTGAATTTATGTACATGGATTTATATGTTTGGCTATAATTGTTTGTGAATAAAAGAGGTTTAAAAGTCAAAGTCTCTCTCTCTCTCTCTCTCTCTCTCTCTCTCTCTCTCGTTCTGTTGTCGCTCATATCGGTTTCACAGACAGCGCGGTAGCATTGGAAAAGCATGTTTTGTCCAGTTACCACATTAGCAGCTTTGGTGCGATCGACTGATGAAGCAGTCTAATGAAAATGCATACTAGGCTATATGATATATTTAGTCGATGATTATTTGTTCTGTGCATCTTTGTTCGCTAATTATCTCACTAAACGTTAGAGATGTTTATTTTTTTTCATGAAAATACATAATAAATTCACTCACCTTGCAATAAATGCCTCCCACGAAGCGTCAGTAACGTATCTGTCTGAAGTATTCCCTTCACACGTTCAAATTTCCTGACTCCGCCTCTGCTTCAATTTCATTGGTTGAATCCATGAACCAATAATTTTCCTTTCTGCCCTCAGAACATTTCTGAGTAAGTAAAACTCCCATCTGCGTACTATGTACGCGCAGGTCACACATGCGCATTTAACACTCTTGCAGTAATTAGTTTATCCGCAAGGTGGTAACCCTGCTGTGGGGGTATCGATTCACAAGGTAGACAAAGAAAAACTGCATAAACAGAATAAAACCGGAATGCGGGTTAGCTACAGCAACAATGGAGGCCTACATAGACGAGAGATTGTGTGAAGAGGTTAGAAAATATCCTCATTTGTACAACTGTAGCATGAAAGAATACAAATATATTTATATGGATTTTAACTCGTGGCGAGAGATTGCGCAAACACTGGCCCCGTTAGGCCAGGAGAGGTATTGCAATTTGGCACAAGTATGTCTGTGTATGTGTACAAGTCAAATCAAGTATACTTTACAAGGCTGTGTGTACGACTATACGCGTATGCTAACGTATGCGAAATAAAAAGAAGTATACTTTGGCCTTTAGATGAGGGAGACATACAAAATGTTCAGGGCAGGGGGGCATCCAGGACAGGTTTGAAAACCCCTGTTCTAGCTTGGTGTAACCCTGTATAATTTAGAAAATGAATTATAAAAAGGAAATAATTAAAGAGTCTGTTAAAACAGTAAACTAAACAGAAATCTAGCCTCAGCGTTAGTTCTGGCAGGTCACGTGAGTCAAGCTTGCATCAGCTGACTCTCAGCTGATCACATCTACCAATAGGAATATGACACCTATCACGACATCCCTACATAAGCGCTATTCAGTATTATTCAGAAGCTTGCTTGCTCGGAAGCAAAATACCCTCCTCCATCCCCAACTCCTCCTTTCGCTACAGTCAGGACTTGGCTTCTGTCATTCCTGTTGAATCAGACTCCCTAATCTTGAGTAATGTGCTACACTAAATGTAATTAAGTACATTAATGATCTCTGCTTGGTTCTGTTCTGTTAACCCTTGGGGGGTTATTATTGCTGCTCTCCCTGCTCATTCATGACAGGCTGCATGGATGGGCAGGGAGTTTTTGCCCAGAACAGAACCATACCGCCAAACTAAACTGTATGCTAAGTGTCTATCATTTGACAATAGTGGTCCTGACAGGTGAGTAAAATAGTATAAGAAAAATGGTATTATTAAGTGAAAAGCATTTCAGTGTGATGATTGACATTTTAATGATTGTCCAATTAAGTGAAGTCTAAATTGAAGTCCCGCCCCACCACGCTAGTTGCTGGATGGGAGTAGCCATTTTATTTTCTCTTCGAGGCTGGTGAGAGACGAGCAGCAGCGTAACTTTGAAAAAGTTTAAATAACGTCAGTGAGGATTAAAATAGAGGTCTTCATATGTTTTGATTCACATGATTTGGTGAGTACGCATTTTGCAGTGTGCAGACTACCATAAATGTGATTAAATATGTACTGATGTATTCAAGAGAGAGCGAGAGAAAATGTATTTCCCTGTTAGGATGAAATGCTGATAAGTTCTGATGTTTTACAAGGGAAAAGAGATATTATGGTTAAAATATTGTGTATATGAGTTCGTAATGTTTATATTTGTTGTTGATGATAACGGACGAGTGGGTTTTGTTTAATTAAGTAACGTAATGTTATCTAAGCCATGAAAGTACGATGAAAATGTGACTTAAATGTCAAACAGGGCAAAAAGTGCTAGTATATATTAATGTGTAACTGAAAACAGTGAATTTAATCTGTGCTGTGAACTAAAACCTGCTTGTTACATTTGCAGGTCAGGTCTTTTGTCCTATGTTGGAACTATGTTTATTTCAGTGTGTTGATGTAAGATGGCGAGCCTTCCCAGCGAGATGAACACTGATTGTTGTGAGAGTTAAGTTCCAACCATCATCCGAGGAAATAGGAAAGTTCTGCCTACTAGGTTTCATAAACCGAATTTAGCTGTGTTTTGAGAGACTGTTCAAGAGTATTTTTGTTTTTGCACTGACGGATCTGTTTTTGTCATTTGGAACAACTGACTCGAATCATTTCTCCATGATTCTATTGATTTTTGGATTCTTCGAACTGAATCTTTTGGATCAAATCTTTTGAGTCGAATCTTTTTTAACTGAACACTTCAAACAAACTTCCTGGACTGAACTTTTTGAATTGAACTTTCCAAACAAATCTTTTGAACTGAGTTCTGAACTGCTTTCTTCTGAACTGTTTATTTGGCCTTGTGTTCAACACCAAGGAGTTATTTTTGACTTTAATTGAGTGAACTGTCAAAATTAGTAATTGTGAACATTGTAAATGTTTATGTTGATCTCAAAAGTGTTGTATTCTAGGAAATCTGCATAGCCTAGAGGGTATACCCTACTGAACAAATAGACAGAGAGTCTGGTGAGTTAGTTCAATTAATTTCATTGGAGTTGAAAATTCATGCAATTGTGATCTCTTATTGAACAAAGAAAATTGTGACAATTGTTTGATAATCAATTAATTTTATCTTCCTTTAAAAAAAAACAAAAAACAAACAAACAAAAAAAAAACAATAACAATACAAAAGTTATTTTCAATACAAAGATTTATTTTGACTCAATTGTTCTGTTTTAATTACATTTCCATAGTCGAACCTACTGGCCTAAGGTTAATATTAGCAGCAAGTGCATATTATTTGACGTGCTACACTAGCTAACAAGTAATTTGCCATTGCCTGTGAAGTGAATGTGCTGTTTTGATTTGTGAATGAAGTTGTATGCGATACGTCAAAACTGACTGCATGTGAGTTTCCCATGCATGTTTACAGCAGCGCAAGTTCTGCTCCACTTGCACGTTGTAAGCTCGCATCGGTCTCTTAGCAACGTCTGACCCCGGAAGTTGAGAGCAGCCTCTTCCGGTTCAATCTGATAACAGCACACATGTCACAGACCCTTGTGGAAGCAAACAACTGAGTGTAGCCAAAGGTAACTCTTTAGCAGCCACACAGACATATAAGCTAACTAAGCCCTTTACCTCAACTGTTAGCTGTTAGCATCCAACTAACACTTATGTAAGTGTGAGTGTAAAGTGTAGCGTCTGAACCACTCCTTTCTCTCTCCCCCCTCACTCTTGGTTTCACTGCCTGTTTGTGCTATCACCTTCTGTTTAGATTCAATTAGGTCCCTCTACACATACTTTGGTTCTATTTGTGTTTTTTTATTGTTATTTTGACTTTATTCTGCCTCTCTTGGACTTCACAGTATTTCATTTATTTACCTTTGTTTAGCTTGAATGTACCAATTCAGCTAAGTTGATTTTAATTAAATCTGAAATTTAATTAAATCAATTTGTTTATGTACTCTCCCTTTTAGTTTCCTAAAGCTTTTAGGACATTTTCATTTTACTTTTACCTCATTTTAGTTATTTGACCATCACCATCTTCCCTCTCAGTATAGGATTATAGAAGTCCTAGCAACTGCTGTCTCCTTAATGAGTCATACAGGTTATTAGTAGACTAATTCCTGTCTCTTCTATACCCCTCCTTACTCCTTAGCACAAGGCCCCTGAGAAGACTAGAAACACTTCCCATTGTTTCTGTTTATTTACCTTGAGGTGTTTGTGTCTCTGCTAACGTAGCTAACAGTCTCCCTAGGTTTTATGACCCTGCTGCATTCCTTTGAACATGTGATAACTGCTTAGTCATATCTCCTAGCTTAAGCTAAATAAGGAAAGCCCTTCCTTCTCCCTCTGTCTCTTTTTGATTTTATTTCAATTTGTTTTATTTGATTTCCTTACAGTGATCGAACCTCTGAGAACCATCAGTACCTTGAGTAATAATTTGACCACATGTATAAACCGGTCATTAGCTGACCCCTGCTATAGCCCCATCAACAACGTTACTCAAACCCCCTCTTTGTGTTCACCAGCACAAAAATTTAGAACCTTACTTCACTAGCTGCCCCTCACCAGCTATTCACACCTTACACGGCCTACACAGCCATTCCCCATACAGATAGCTTACCACCTCTGTACGTACTTGCATTTGCCTTCTGCCTCTCTCTGTCATGTTCCCACAAGTGAGCTAGCAAATCTCAGACATCCTGCCCTGCCACCCATCAGAACTACCTGGAGACCCGGCAGAACACTGGGATGGACATCCTTCAGCCCAAAGCAGCTAATGTCCTGCAACGGCAGAGAAAGGGACAGCGAGACTGTGACACAAGTGGACACCTGAGACCCAGCCTGGACAACCAGGAGCTGACCAGCATCATCTTCTCCTTGGCCCACACCCTCAAGGGCCTCAGACAGGAGGAAAATGAACTGAACCTGCAAGTCACAGGCAAGTCACAGTTTCACAGGGAACTGATACCCTGCTCAGCGAGAGACGGCACAGAACAGATGCAAGGAACCTGACAGACTGGCGCAACAGAAGGAAATCAGCAGTCTTCAGGAGGCTCTAACATCTGCTGTACACTGAGAGCAGCTTGGAAAAGCCACCAGACAACACTTGGAAAGAGAACTGTTTCACACAAAGTCACTGTTAAAAACAGCGTATGTGGAACTTAATGAGAGAGACACTAGAGCTAAGGCCTTGGAACGCCATCTGCATGCAGCCAGAGCTGAAGTCCAAACTCTGGCAATTCTGCAACGTTAAAGAGGAGATTGACATGGTTCAGAAAGAACTATGTGAATAGTTCAGCATTGATTCAGAATGCAGCGGCACGTCTGGTCTTCAATGAGCCCAAAAGAGCCCATGTTACACCTCTCTTTATCTCCTTGCACTGGCTACCAGTTGCAGCTCGGATCAAGTTCAAGACACTGATGCTTGCATATAGAACAACCACAGGCTCAGCACCCGCCTACTTCCACTCACTATTACGAATCTACACCCCCTCCAGAAGTCTGAGATCTGCTAGGGAGCGACGCCTCGTGGTACCATCACAGAGAGGCTCAAAATCACTCTCCAGAACATTCTCATTCACCATTCCTGGCTGGTGGAATGATCTTCCCACCCCTATCCGGAATGCTGGATCCCTATCAATCTTCAAGCAACAACTGAAAACTCATCTCTTTCAGCACTACTTGACTTTATCCTAAACTTTAAAAAAAAAAATAAAAAATTCTTTCTCTTTATTTATTCTTTTCCTTTCTATTCTATTGGATGGACAACAACGTTCAAAAGAGGGGAATTATGTAGCATTCGGACCAATCAGACACACAACTATTTGTTCTATTTAACAAATGATCTCTAACGCCCTCTCACCTAACCAAAGGGCCAACTATGAGGGTCTATGGACCCTTCCCCCAAAATGCAACTAACACCTCAAAAAGGCAGAACAGGCCTCTGGTTCCATGGCAACCAAAGACAAACCATCTGATAACACTAGTTTTATTGCTCAAAGGAATGCGGGCAGAGCAACTCTCACTCCATTTCTCCTTAGGAAAGATACATAATGCCCATAAAAATGGACTCTTCTCTAATTAATTCATAGAAAAAAAAAAAATCTTTGAATGAACACACATATCCTTCAGGTCATTGTGTATATTGTTACTGTTCTTGTATATTGTCTTTTGTATTGTATACTGTTTTATGCATGCTTATGATAGAACCACTCGTTCATGTAACCTTACCTATACCATGTTTAGTATCTATGAATTTGTCTTCGGATGATCTAATCGAGAGTGTATATTACATGTTGATACCTATGCAACATATTAGTGTTCTAAGAATCTTTAGTAGTTTTTGCATCAACACCCAATCGAATCACTTATGCAAAATACCATGATCTAAGACAAAGAGTCGTAAACTTTCCCTCCAAAAGTGAAAGTCACCATTGGCTCTGTGACCTCCCGGAGGTGTGATCTCTATAGGAGATCAAGCTCTCACATTAGTGACCCGCCTCGCCAATCTGCGGTTCTTTTAGATGTGGAGAAGATGAGGATGTGAGCTAGAACTCTCCTGGAACCCTTAAGTGTGCCAGGCTTCGGCCTTGTCTTTCCATTCAACAAAGATCCTCGGATCTCAGCAGATGTCTCTCTTAGCTCTTTTTCACTTTCCACCTGGGAAGAAACTACCAATCACCATCGAGTCAGGACATCATTGGAGTTCATCACTCTTCAAACCCGGAAGAACGTGATCGCAAGTCCAAACCTTGAAACCATCAAGACTTTCATCCGAGACTGCATCCGGACACTTATCAATGACCAAGGCAACGCAAGTATCGTACATTTAACTAAACAAACAGAGGTTTAGTATAAGCTGTAGACCCCATTGAAAAATGGTTTCACTCAAAGGTTAACTGACTCTTTTCCATAGCCTCATTCCCTGTTCTTCTAATGATCTCTTTCATCCACTTTGCTCCCCTTTTGTATGTACGCATTAGAGTATGTTTGTTTGTTTGTCAGACTAGTTTGTTTTAGTGTTTAGTTAATAAAACTCTTGTGCACAAATTACAATACAAAAATATCAATTAATCATAATTAATTTATATACATTTCCCTTTTGAGCTGATTTGCTACACAAGATTATTTGCTTTAGTAATCTTATTTAAAATAACATGAATTGTACATGGAAAAAAAAATATGTGCGTGTAGGAAGGTGTAGAGAAGACTTTTGTCATGTATTATGAATTTTTTTTATTTTTATTTTGCATGTTCAGAAATTCAGTTTTTCTTTTCGTTGCCTCAGCGCAACGTTGTGCAATAAGGGGTAAGGAAGCAGGGGTTCACAACTCCTATCCCTAACCAGGATTTCCCATTGACAATACATACGGGCAGATGTGGGTAGTAACGAGTTACATTTTCTTCGTTACATTTACTTGAGTAAATTTTTTGGGTAACTAATATTTTTAGAGTATATTTAAAAACAGGTACTTTTACTTTTACTCAAGTACATTTTTAGTGTTTTGAAAAATGGTACTTTTACTTTGTTACTGTGGGCGATGCTGCTCTCGTTACTTTATCTTAATGCAATACAAGTTAAAAATGCTTCAATTTATTCCAAACGCGCCGTCTAATTTTTTTCTGGGCAATGAGCGATGGCCATTCGCGAATGATTCATTCTTTTGAGTCAATTCTGTCAAAGGCTTGATCAAACCAGTTGGCAAACCAGTGAATTGGTTCGCGAATCAGTTTGAATGATTCGTTCAGTTCCCTGCCGCACGCGCTGAGTCGTCTGAAGCGGCTCTCACTCAGAGTTGTAACCATAGGCGTAAATCCCGGGGGAGGGGACGGGGGGACAGCACCCCCCCTATCTAAAGGTTGACCCCCCTAAAAAATATCATTACAAGCAACTCTGTGTCTTGAAAATAATATAATGGACATATACTTTAAATAATTGTGTAAGTAGTAAAACAAAATAAACGCAAAAAAAGCGTTTTAAGTTCAGAAATGTTTTGCTTCCCCCCTCCCTTGCCTCACAGTGGTTTTGTCCACTGCCTCGATACACTCAGGACACGAGCCCGGTGGGAGCAGTGTTGCCAAGTCCTCGGTTTTCCCGCGGAATTGGCCTACTTTTACGCTCTTTCCGCGGGATGTTTTTCATGTCCGCGGGTTGGAGCGACCCCATAACGTGATATTTAGCCCCTGGAAAGCGACATTTATCAGGGGAACCCCACCAAAAAACGTGTATTTTACCCCACCGGAACGCGATTTTTTTTTTTTTTTACCGGAAATCCCCCTTGAAAAGTGATTGGGCTAGTTTTGAGGAGGAATTGGGCGGGTTTTGCTGTGAAAACCTGGCAACCCTGGGTGGGAGAGAGCAAAGTTAATTAGTAGTTATGTGTAAGTAATTAGGCTGTCAAGGCTATTTTATTCTCTTTAAACATCGAGTGAAATTATTCTTTCTCTTTAATACAGATGATGCTGGTCATTAATAAATTAGTCATGACAAAAAATGATGATATCCGATGTATTTTCTATGAGCAATTTATAAGGTTACCAAGCTTAATACCCACTACAACTAACACAGCGATAAACCTGTGTGTGAACTGATATTAGGCTAATATTGTAGACCTACCGATGTGTTGGGTTTTGCTCAGTATGATGTTAAGTGGCAGGCTTAATGCGGTTGAATATCTAAAGAGACGTACTCGGTCCCAGACGAAACCTAAAATACTATGGAGGACGCAAAATAATCATTATAATATGACCGCGTGGTGAACCATATGAACTGAACTCATATTTAAACACGGTCTCCATGCTGTTTACACATGCTGTGTACACATATCTATCCTTACAAGTACAATTTTGGCTGTATTATTTGTGTCCCCTTAAAAAATTGCTCTTGAGAAATTTGATGTTTCTTGTCCCCCCCTACTGTTAGATGAAATTTACGCCCCTGGTTGTAACAGAAAGTTTGAGAACATCAAGAGCGTTGAAGACGTGGCTTTGGATATACAGTCAGTTGAAAGCAAATCTGCAAAGGCTATGGTTTGCTAGCTATGAAGATCTTTATTAGATGAACACAGCGTGTGCTGTCGGTTCCACAGGTAGAGATTTGATTAGAAGTGATTTCGATACCACTATGACATTACCAGTTTGTTGTACATGTACCTTACACATTAAATACAATGTATAATTTATTCATTAAATAAGCCGTCACAGAGTATGAAATGAACACCCGCCAAACCCGCGTTAGTTCCAGGAGGGATGCCTTTGCCTAGACACAATTAATATTAATATTTTCACAATATTTACGCTTGCAGAAATAAAGGCTACATTTGTTTACATTTTGCAGAACAGACGGAAGAAGATCCGTCAATGTGCATTTGTTTCGTTATGTTCAGATGTTCTGTAGTGGTCATGTGAGGAGTTTTCACTCTTCTCCGTGTCAGAGGTTATATACATATACATTTATAATACATAATATAGGCTACTTTAAAATATAATTTAATTTAATTCAGTGATGCAAATCAGAATTTTTAACAGCTGTTACTCCCGTTTTCAGAGTCATATGGTCCTTCAGAAATCATTCAGATATATTGATTTATTACCAGTGTTTTTGAAAAAACAAACAAACAAACAAAAAAAACAAAAAAAAAAAACCAGCATATGCTGGTTAGGCATGTTTTGAAGCTTTTCCTTTGCTGGTTTAAGCTGGTCCTTAGCTGGTCATGTGCTGGTCTTAAGCTAGTCGGACCAGCTTAAGACCAGCACATGACCAGTTTAAACCAGCTAAGGACCAGCTTAAACCAGCAAAGGACCAGCTTAAATCAGTTTAAACCAGCATCCCATGCTTCAAAACATACCTTACCAGCATATGCTGTCTTTTTTCAACAGGGAACAGTTTTGCTGCTTAATATTTTTTGGAACCTGTGACATTTTGTTCAGGATTATTTTATGAATAGAAAGCTAAAAAAGAACAGCATTGATAATAAATCAGGTTGATAAAAATTCTGGTTTGCATCACTGAAATTAATTACATTAAAAAAAAAATTATTAGTTAATAATTATTATTATTAAAAGTATTTTGAACGGCAGTGTGTGTGTGTATATATATATATATATATATATATATATATATATATATATATATATATATATATATATATATATATATATATATATATATATACACACATACATATATATATATACATATACATATATACATATATATATATATATATATATATATATATATATATATATATATATATATATATATATATATATATATACACACACAGTGGGGCAAAAAAGTATTTAGTCAGCCACCAATTGTGCAATTTCTCCCACTTAAAAAGATGAGAGAGGCCTGTAATTTTCATCATAGGTATACCTCAACTATGAGAGACAAAATGAGAAAAAAAAAAAAATCCAGAAAATCACATTGTAGGATTTTTAAAGAATTTATTTGCAAATTATGGTGGAAAATAAGTATTTGGTCAATAACAAAATTTCATCTCAATACTTTGTTACATACCCTTTGTTGGCAATGACAGAGGTCAAACGTTTTCTGTAAGTCTTCACAAGGTTTTCACACACTGTTGCTGGTATTTTGGCCTCTAGAGCAGTAATGTTTTGGGGCTGTCGCTGGGCAACACGGACTTTCAACTCCCTCCAACGATTTTCGATGGGGTTGAGATCTGGAGACTGGCTAGGCCACTCCAGGACCTTGAAATGCTTCTTACGAAGCCACTCCTTCGTTGCCCGGGCGGTGTGTTTGGGATCATTGTCATGCTGAAAGACCCAGCCACGTTTCATCTTCAATGCGCTTGCTGATGGAAGGAGGTTTTCACTCAAAATCTCACGATACATGGCCCCATTCATTCTTTCATTTACACGGATCAGTCGTCCTGGTCCCTTTGCAGAAAAACAGCCCCAAAGCATGATGTTTCCACCCCCATGCTTCACAGTAGGTATGGTGTTCTTTGGATGCAACTCAGCATTCTTTCTCCTCCAAACACGACAAGTTGAGTTTTTACAAAAAAGTTCTATTTTGGTTTCATCATTCTCCCAATCCTCTTCTGGATCATCCAAATGCTCTCTAGCAAACTTCAGTCAGGCCCGGACATGTACTGGCTTAAGCAGGGGGACACGTCTGGCACTGCAGGATTTGAGTCCCTGGCGGCGAAGTGTGTTACTGATGGTAGCCTTTGTTACTTTGGTCCCAGCTCTCTGCAGGTCATTTACTAGGTCCGCCCGTGTGGTTCTGGGATTTTTGCTCACAATTCTTGTGATCATTTTGACCCCACGGGGTGAGATCTTGCGTGGAGCCCCAGATCGAGGGAAATTATCAGTGGTCTTGTATGTCTTCCATTTTCTAATAATTGCTCCCACAGTTGATTTCTTCACACCAAGCTGCTTACCTATTGCAGATTCAGTCTTCCCAGCCTGGTGCAGGTCTACAATTTTGTTTCTGGTGTCCTTTGACAGCTCTTTGGTCTTGGCCATGGTGGAGTTTGGAGTTGGACTGTTTGAGGTTGTGGACAGGTGTCTTTTATACTGATAACTAGTTCAAACAGATGCCATTAATACAGGTAACGAATGGAGGACAGAGGAGCCTCTTAAAGAAGAAGTTACACGTCTGTGAGAGCCAGAAATCTTGCTTGTTTGTAGGTGACCAAATACTTATTTTACAGAGGAATTTACCAATAAATTCTTTAAAAATCCTACAATGTGATTTTCTGGATTTTTTTTCTCATTTTGTCTCTCATAGTTGAGGTATACCTATGATGAAAATTACAGGCCTCTCTCATCTTTTTAAGTGGGAGAACTTGCACAATTGGTGGCTGTCTAAAATATATATATATATATATATATATATATATATATATATATATATATATATATATATATATATATATTGAACTGAAAGCCAGCTTAAACAATGCACAGTGTGCATTGCACACATTAAATTTCATGTAAATCATCCATGCCAACACACACATTTTCTATTTGAATTTTTTTTTTTTTCATTTGAAAGTAGACATTTCAGTCTATAGATATATTTTTTTCATAGACGGAGTTTCGAAGTTTCTAAGTTCACAGAGACGTAGACGGCAGAAAGCGCGTCCTGTTTGCTTTAATTACTTTACAGAAGCGCAACCTTTCGTTGTTATTCTGAGTGCACACAAATAAACCTAGAGTCTTTACAGATTCGAAAGATGTATTAGGCTACTTTTATCTGTATGACCAAAAATTACGGAGATTTTAAGAGCAAGTGAGCGCACCGGCGCCTGTCCTGCAGCGAGCGCGCTATTCAGCTTCCACTCTCCAAAGCTCCGTGCGCGTTTTACTTTCACTTTCAAATGAGCTCGGCATCAAGCAGTTGTTTGTTTTTAGGTCGCTTGAGTTTTCACTCTTTCCCTCACTTTCCTCCGCTTTTAAATAGCTTGTAAAAGCACCGTGCACATTTTACTTTCACTTTTAAATTAGCGGCAATTCGGCATCAATTGCCGAAAAATACAAAATACAACATAACTTTTATTAACAAAACGAATAAAAATACACCATACTATATGCCTAATATAAAATAACAAATAACTTACAAATTTTAAATAGGCTAGGTATACAAAACTGAAAATCAGTAAAGACTGAGGAACAAATAATTATAAAACGTAGAACGTTTATTAGCAAAACGATTAAGAAAGTTTGAAGGCACAGACTGCATACACCTTGATGTAAAAATAATGGGGGAAAAAATCACACAGTTTAAATAAAATAAAAATCAGCAAATACGTGGAACCAAATAAATGAGAAACGAATGTTAAAAAAAAAAAAAAAAAAAACCTTCCAATATCACCTTAGATAAATGGCAGGTCAACAGGCTTTTCAAAATCCAAAAATATTTTTTAAAACAGGCGCTTTTACATTTCGTTTTGAAACTCTTCTGCCATCGTCTTGTCTTTTTCACCTCACTCTTCTTGTCAGTTAGCTCGACTCACTCTCCTCACGTGATAAATGAAATCTGATCTGTGATGCGCGACTGTCGTTCGTTCCGTGTGCTGCATTGAGCAGCCGCGTTCAGTTTTAATTGTAAAGATAATTGTTCAGATGAGCTGAAGGCAACTGTCATAGAAACCTGGGCTTCCATACCACCTCAGCAGTACCACAAATTGATCACCTCCATGCCACGCCGAATTGAGGCAGTAATTAAAGCAAAAGGAGCCCCTACCAAGTATTGAGTACATATACAGTAAATTAACATACTTTCTAGAAGGCCAACAATTCACTAAAAATGTTTTTTTTATTTTTTTTATTTTTTTTTAATTGGTCTTATGAAGTAGTCTAATTTGTTGAGATAGTGAATTGGTGGGTTTTTGTTAAATGTGAGCCAAAATCATCACAATTACTTCAGTCTGTGTGCATTGAATTTATTTAATACACAAGTTTCACAATTTGAGTTGAATTACTGAAATAAATGAACTTTTCCACGACATTCTAATTTATTGAGATGCACCTGTATGTGCCTTTCAGCAAAGAAATCTCCAGGGTTACATTTTCTGTAAATCAGTTTTGATTAAGGCATCCGGTACATTACTGTTTCCAACAACAAATTATGTGCCTAAACACAAACATTGTCCTATGAAAAGTAACATTATCCTTATTTCTGCATAATTTCTCTCTCAATATAGCCTGTAACCCTGAATTTAACCCCCCGTCCCCCATCCCCCA
>CM077238.1:23011271-23166271 GCA_039654775.1 Spinibarbus caldwelli
ACTGTTGTAGATATGGTGTTAAGATGTGTTATGTTGTTCATGTGGTGTTGAAT
Organism: Spinibarbus caldwelli; assembly: GCA_039654775.1. Classification (NCBI taxonomy): domain Eukaryota; kingdom Metazoa; phylum Chordata; class Actinopteri; order Cypriniformes; family Cyprinidae; genus Spinibarbus; species Spinibarbus caldwelli. The sequence goes on from CM077238.1 coordinate 23,011,325, forward strand.
GTTCATTGTTCACGTTGCTTATTTTACAATTAAAGATGACATAAAAATAAATAAATAAATAAATACTAAAATAAATAAAAGAAACCCTAAAAAGACCAGTCTTTTTCACTTAATTTCTCATATGCTGTATTATGCTCACATGTAGCAAGTTAATTTAAAATTAACATTTTACATTCTGCCTTGCATAATGTTTTTATGTCTGCATTTATTTTTCGTATTTAGTTAGTCGTATTTTCTTTCCATATTTCCATTTCATGTGTTTTGCTCTGTGTGGAAACAATGGCCTTATCTTTCTTGTCAAATCAACAGTTACTGCTGGAAATGTAGTTCCAGTCATGTTGGCACTTATTACAGTATCATGCAGGTCTTTGATTTGCTGGCTAATGTGCTGAGGAATTGTCTGCCATTTTGGCATGGTCTCCAGTATTTCATTCAACATCTGTACTTCAGTTTTAGTGGTCAAAGTGGTCACATTTACAAGGTTCGTACAGAAAATTCCAGGACTTTCAAGGACTTTTCAAGCAATACTTTTTTGGTTTTCAATTATCTTTCAAATTATTATAAAACTTATAAAACAAAATTTTACAAATAAAGTGCAGCACATGCAAAGCATGCAATGGCAACTTTAACATTTGAAAAGATACTTTGCCAAATTTATTCAATCCTTATTTAATCCTTATTCAAAGCATTTTTTTTTTCATGAATATATGATTGACCTGAAGAGTAAAAGCTTCATCATCCACTTGGAACGTTATGAGCTCTATCATGCTTGTAGACAATAGGGGTGTGACAATACACTTAATACAAAATACAGATACTTGGTTTACTAGAACGAGACAATATTTTAATACTATTTTTAAGAAAATTTCAATGACAAAATATTTGTCTTTTAATCACAAAAAGCAAAACAATGTTGTATTTTGAAATATTTTCACTAATCTAGAGCATAATGATTATTTTGGTACTCACGTAATTTACTGATTATTTTGACAGTTGAATAATATATTTTTAGAAGTAGTAAATATTATCCGATATTTTTAGTAATAAAAATAGACCTAAGTGAAAACAAGGTTTAGTATGACTATATTTGTATATATTAAACTAACGATGAGACAATAATTATTTGTTCAAATAAAGTATCAAAACCAAGTAATCACATGGTGTATTGAACAACACTGTTAAAATACATAATGTAATATACAGTGGGGAAAAAATTATTTGATCCCCTGCTGATTTTGTACGCTTGCCCACTGAAAAACAAATGATCAGTCTATAATTTTAATGGTAGGTTTATGTGAACAGTGAGAGACAGAATAACAACAACAACACACAAAAAAAAAAAAAAAAATCCAGAAAAACACATTTCAAAAAAGTTATAAATTGATTTGCATTTTAATGAGTCAAATAAGTATTTGATCCCTTATCAATCAGCAAGATTTCTGGCTCCCAGGTGTCTTTTATATAGAAAAGGAGCTGAGATTAGGAACACTCTCTTAAAGGGAGTGCTCCTAATCTCAGATTGTTACCTGTATAAAAGAAAACCTGTCCACAGAAGCAATCAATCAATCAATCGGATTCCAAACTCTCCACCATGGCCAAGACCAAAGAGCTGTCCAAGGGTGTCAGGGACAAGATTGTAGACCTACACAAGGCTGGAATGGGCTACAAGACCATCGCCAAGCAGCTTGGTGAGAAGGTAACAACAGCTGGTGCGAATATTCGGAACAGACACAAAATAACTGTCAATCTCCCTCGGTCTGGGGCTCCATGCAAGATCTCACCTCGTTGAGTTTCAATGATCATGAGAACAGTGAGGAATCAACCCAGAACTACACAGGAGGACCTTGTCAATGATCTCAAGGCAGCTGGGACCATAGTCACCAAGAAAACAATTGGTAACACACTACGCCATGAAGGACTGAAATCCTGCAGCGCCCGCAAGATCCCCCTGCTCAAGAAAACACATGTACAGGCCTGTCTGAAGTTTGCCAATGATTCAGAGGAGAACTGGGTGAAAGCGTTGTGGTCAGATGTGACCAAAATCAAGCTCTTTGTCATCAACTCAACTCGCCGTGTTTGGAGGAGGAGGAGAAATGCTTTTTCCTTTTATTCAATTTCTGATCATTATTGTATTTATCATGTTTTCTACCCAGATAGCAAAATTCCTGAGGCCCAGATCAGGCCCACACCTGACACTTTCATCTGGCCCACATACCACGTGGAATGATGGCACTTGGGCGGTCCGCTCCTGTTTGCCAAGTTTGGGCCACAAGAAAGCCAAAGGAAGGCTCAATGTCAGCCATGAATAAACCAAATAAAGCAGAACTGGTCAAATCTGGGCCACATTGATTTTAATTCTGGCCCAGATCCAGTCCAGATCCAACACCTTGCTCCGGCCCACATAATGTGAAGAATGATGGCATTTGGGTGGACCACTCCTGTTTGCCATATTTGGGCCTCAAGTAAGCCTTAGCATTGCCGCATGTAAGCCAACCAAATAAACCAAAACTGGCCCTAATGGTCTTCCCCACATTCCTCATTTTGCCCACATGCTGCATGGAATGGTGGCATTTTGGCAGTGGTCCACAAGCAAGCCACTGCACAGCCACATTTAAGCTAATAATGAACCAAATAAACCATAAATATATACATTATCTGGGCCACACAAAGTCTAAGTTATGTATCAACACTACTCAACATATTTTAAAGAGAAATTAAAAAAAATGTCTTCCCTAAATGTTCAAATAAGTTTCAGAAATGTGTCCTACTTGGTAAAATCATCCCAACCCAAGTTTTGCACAAGAAGCAATTCAAATGTCACAGATAAATATTCAAAGACACATTCTAAGACTTTAAAAACAGTTCTTCGCAAGTTAGAACCTAAATGCTTCTCACGCAGACTCTACCTACACAGTAAGTCTATAAGTGTCACGGCTACGCTGTGTTTAAGAGCGCCCGAAAAAGACGAAAGGTTATATATCATAAGTTTTTAATCCAACAAGGGTAAATCAAACAAAGGTAAATCCAAACACAATGTAGCACAGCAACATTCAAGACATGTAAATGTAAGACCAGACAAACTCAAAATGAACATAAGTACTCAGACCAAACAAGGAAAATTAACTAGGCATACCTGAACAGAATAATACAATCAACACATCAAGGGAAATGGTGCAAAAGGAAAACAAAGTCCAAATTAACAGAAACTGTGACAGTTAGAGCTATCATTATAGTGCACTTCTGTTATACAAAAAACTGCCATCACCCTGCATCAGTTAATGTGTTGCATCCTACTAAAAGTAGCCAAATTCTATTAGGCCATATTTACAATTTCAAACTTCCATTTCAATTAGCCAGTGTCAAGTGCTACATCCAAACCAGAAGTGGCCCTTATCTGTTTTACAATATATGGGGCATATTTGCGATGTCAAATGTGGGACAAGTTAGGCTTACACACTGATTAGCCAATACTGACTGTGCCATATATTTGCCAAAAGTGGCCCAAATTGTTATTAATTATTTGGGCAATATTTGTCATTTTATATGCGGGCCACTTTAGGCTCACAGCCATATTAGCCAGTGCTTACTGTGCCATATCTTTGCCAGAACTGGTCCAGATACTGTTTAGGATAACTGGGCCACATTTGTGGCATCATATGCGGGACACTTTAGGCTCACAGCCACATTAGCCAGTGCTCACTGTGCCATATCTTTGCCAGAACTGGCCCAGCTACTGTTTAGGATAACTGGGCCACTTTTGTGGCATCATATTGATACATTTGGGACATTTTTGCTGTTTTACATATGGGCTACTTCAGGCTTATATCCATTTTGTCCAGGCCATAAGAAGGCCAGCAGTGCCATATCATTGCCTTAAGTGGCCCACATCCGCATGCTATCTGGGATACTGCTTTTATATTTCAACTTTTGTCATTTGTAATAGGCCTATGCATATGAGTTTATTTTGAATGAGAAATATCTTTTAGATTTTATATATGCCACAGCCATATCACCCTGCAGCCCAAAACTGGTCGCCCATTGAAGCTAAGCAGGGTTGAGCCTGGTGTGGTCAGTACCTGGATGGGAGACCTCCTGGGAAAACTAGGTTGCTTCTGGAAGAGGTGTTAGTGAGGTCAGCACAGGGTGCTCACCCTGTGGTCTGTGTGGGTCCTAACGCCCCAGTATAGTGATGGGGACACTATACTGTCAACAAGCACCGTCCTTCGGATGAGACATTAAACTGAGGTCCTGACTCTCTGTGGTCATTAAAAATCCCATGGCACTTCTCGCAAAGAGTAGGGATGTAACCCTGGTGTCCTGGCCAAATTCCCTTCACTGGCCTTTGTCAATCATGGCCTCCTAATAATCCCCATTCATTGAATTGGCTCCATCTCTCTCTCTCTTATCCACCTGTACCTGGTGTGTGGTGAGCGCACTGTCGCCATTGTCCTGTGGCTGCCGTCACATCATCCAGGTGGATGCTGCACACAGGTGGTGGTTGAGGAGAGACCCCCTCATGATCGTAAAGCACTTTGGGTGTACAGCAATACACAATAAAGCGCTATATAAATGCCTCAGTCATTCATTCAAATAAATGTATTGTTTAAATATAAAATAAACTCTTTATATATAAATAGAAAGAAAAATATATATATTTAAATATAGATTGCCTATATTGTTACCTCATATTATATGAATATGAATGCCTTTTATTGTCATTATACATTGCGTACAATGAAATTAGGATAGCTTCCCATCAGCATGATTGCCTTATATCACATAGTGCACATATATCACATAGTGCACTTTAACAAACACATGAATCACAGATAACGAGTTACACTAAAACTAACTTTCAACAAAAGCAAGATAATTATATTGCACATAAGTGTATATTGCACTAAGTCTCCCCAAGGAAATTGTATTGCACAATAAAGGGTATATTGCACTAAAATGTGCATTCCCAGTGGGCAATGAAAATGCATTACAGTAAGACTGACATTCAAGTGAAGAATGTATGAGGTCAGTGGATATTGGAGTTCATAATATTTATGGCTCTAGGAAAGAAACTGTCCTTAAATCTCCTTAAATAGACATTCACTTTTTAAAATCTTCTCCACTGATTGATTTATTTGCATTTCTACCATCTTCCTCTGTTCGTAATTTCCGTGCAGGTGGGTTTATGTTACCACCGGAAGAGGAGGTCACGGAGAAACCGTGTCTCAAACTTCCACATTTATCATTATTATTATTATTATTATTATTATTATTATTATTATTATTATTATTTTATCTTTTGAAAGTGCACAACAATGAATGAATGTATTCAGGTAATATAACAGTCAATTTGATGACACTTGATTATGAGAAGATTCTCTCATTAAGTGCCTGATTTCTTGATGTCATTGAGAATAACTCTTTGAGCTATTCTCTCTCTCTCTCTCTCTCTCTCTCTCTCTCTCTTTCTCTCTCTCTCGTGCTAATAATGAGCTTGGAAATTTTCTTTACAAAATATGTGTTTTTACAGAAGTATGAAAGTGTAGTTTTCTTCCAGTTGAGTGTGTGCATGTGATGTGCTGTGCACTTACTGTATCCGTCTGATAAGTCATGTGTTTATATTTGTGCGTATGTAGAAATGCTGTACACACACACGTCTTTCAGGCTCCACAGTGGTTCCCATGCTGTGTGTGCGTGCTTGCGTATGTGAAAGACAGTTTCCCTGCGTGAATGGGTCGTGACCCCGGTGTCGCCCTGCAGGGTCCCAGACACTCTCAGAGCCCTGCAGGAAACAGCAAGTCTGTGTTGCTATTTTCTCTAAGACAGATTTAAGCACTGCATGATGACCCTCCAAACCCTCTCACACACTAGTATCTTCATCATGATGTAGACCTGTAGAATCATGGGAAAGCATGAATTTTAATGGTATTTCTGGTGATAGGTTGATCGCTGGGCTTTCTGCTGATGTACTGTATGCAATAACACCCCCCACCCCACACACAAAAAACTCCATGCATTTCTGCAGGATTTTGTTAGCACTTGTAGTTTGCTCCCGGGAAAAATAAATTTCACTCACAGCAATGTTGCGCATCATGTTTAATTTTTATTTATTTATTTATTTAAAATTATTTTTAATCTGAAATCTGTAAGTATGTGTATGTATCTGTATTTTTGTGAGTATGACTCTATGATCCAGCTGTACTTTCTCAAGTATGTACGTAGTGCTAGTAGGAAGTGCTGTTTATCTGCAGCACTGGTGTTGAATCAAGCATGCTCTCTCTTTTGGTAAGTGGCAGTTGAAAACGAAGTGTGATTAAGAGCATTTACTCCCCTCAGGTCAAGCTGACACTGTCCAGATAAACACACACACTGATGACCTGCACTGTTCTCCTGGCACTAATATATGTGTGTGTGGCTGACTGACCATCCGTCCAGGGTGATTCCTGTCAGTCCAATTTAACATTCAGAATTAATAAAATTACCAAAACACTTCATACATGTCTCAATCAAGTCATTCTTCCAAAACACTAATTTTAAAATATTATGTAAAATGTATTCTTATTATTCCAAGCATATTTTATAATGTATAATCCTATTTATTATTTGATTATTTAAATCTCCTGTTTAAAAATAGGAAAATAGACGCGCTATAGTTGTATATAATTATAAGCGATATACTGTATATCTGTTTATAATACACATTTTAAAATTGTATTGCATACCTGCTGCTGCCATAATAAAGACCCATTTCGAATGTTTACGTGCTTTTCTTCTCTTTCTGCTCCCAGTCGCTGTGGTGGAGCAGTTGTGAAGTATTATTCTTTTATATACTTTCCAGCATTTCAGAAATAAATATGTATGCAAATTACATCAAAGTACAAATTTACCTTATGGTGTTTGGGAGTGCTCAAAAAGGATTTAAACACTGAATTTTGAATCGATTTCTTCTCGTAAACTCAGAGATGTGGATTCGGACAGCAATTAAATTACCACACGACCTTGGTGTTTGTCAAAAAACAGTAGGTAATTCGGCTGGGGATTTTTACTTGGGTGGTGAGAGATAAACACCGACATCCTGGATTCGGACGGCATTAAAATCACCAACTACCCCCTGTAAATGGTGAAAATCACTTACGTGCCCCTGAGAAACAATTACCGTCCGAATAGGGCTACATACTACTTTTGTGCTCACTGTGTGGAGTTTTGAAAAAGTGATGTAAAATGAGTCCTAGCAACTGAAAAAAAGTATATAATAGTATCTATCGTGTTATCAAAAGTTGTGAACAATATATGATACAGCCATGAGTAGCAAACTCTGTTCTAGCACAAAACCCAGATAGCATGCGGATGTGGGCCACTAATTGTGGGCAATGATACGGCACTGTTGGCCGCCTTATGTCCCATACAAAATGGATGTAAGCCTGAAGTGGCCCACATGTAAAATAGCAAAAATGGCCCAAATGTATCATAATAACATGTGGGCCTCTGTAGGCAAAGATGTGGTGTTCACAGCAATGTGTAATCTGAATGTGACCCTAAAGTGGTCCATATGGTAAATAGTGAATATGGCCCAAATAGTGCCAACCAAATGTGGTCCACCTTTGGCAAAAATGTGGCAAAATCGACAAAGGCTAATCAGGGTCTAAACCAAATATGGTCCACATATGTTTCAGCAAATGTGGCCTACCTTTACGAAAAATAAGTTTATTCAAGTGTGCTATTAGTATACTTGTTTTAAACTAAAAATAGGAAAGTATACTTTTAGTCTACTTTTTATGTACTTCTCAGATATGGGCTGTATGTACTTCTCAGAAATATACTTAAAATGACATTTAAGTATACTTGACTTATACTTAGAAAAAGTCTAAATATATCTGAGCTACCTGTATACTTGTGCTCCTAGAATCTGTGTTTTCACTGTTATATGGTAGGGGGTGCTAGTACACATCTTCTGTACAGAATCCCCCCCCCCCCCCCCCCCAAAAAAAACACGTGAAGAAGACACTGAAACATCACATGCTTCCACATATAATCTAACACGATCATCAGACATAAAACAGTATCAAAACTGTGTAACGTTATGGAATAAAATATCGACCAATGAAGAGGTAATAATGACTGTCAAGCTTTGGGGTGTTGATTGACTCCATCTACGTTTTGATTATCATTCTGAATCCAATTCATAATCTTTTTTTCAGCTTTTTGTTCAAAATGTTGTTTGTTTCTTTTATTTTTTATTTAAACTTACCCACATTCAAGTGTTTAAAAAGAATGCATGAAGCTAGAATAAAACGTTTTTGTCTACAAGCAAATATCCTGTTCTTTCTTTTGATGTTTTGTATGTTCAGATATTCATATAACAAAATATACACAAATTAATACCCAAATAGGGACATAGTAGTATACTGTAAAGTGTGATGTAAAGTTCACTTAAAGAAAACTTACGAGTGTACTTGCAGTATAAAACTACTAAACTAGTAGTTTACTGAGACTATACATCAAAGTGTACTAAAAATGCTGCTAGACGTATTTAATTAGTAAACTATCAGTATACCTATAAGTTCAAGCTGAAAACTTTGATGTAAACTAGTTGTGTACTCAAAGGTTACTTCTGTTATACTTAAAGTATACTTGAAAGTATATTTTATATACTAGAAAGTGGGCAAATTTAGTCCCAAGGAGTATTGAAACAGTACACTTACAAGTATACTACTAGTACATTGATATTTGTATACTTACTACATAAATTATACTTAATATACTTGAACTTTACTTAAGTATACTTAATAAAATAAATTTGAAGTATACTACTTTTTGCTAAGGGCAGGTATATTAAAACATATCTGTGCCAATTTTGGCAAAGATATGGCACAGTGAACACTGGCTAATGTGGCTGTGAGCCTAACGTGGCCCTCAAATGATGCCACAAATGTGTCCCAGTTATCCTAAAATGTATCTGGGCCAGTTTTGGCAAAGACATGGCACAGTGAGCACTGGCTAATGTGGCTGTGAGCCTAAAGTGGCCCTTATATGATGCCACAAATGTGTCCCAGTTATCCTAAAATGTATCTGGGCCAGTTTTGGCAAAGATATGGCACAGTGAACACTGGCTAATGTGGCTGTGAGCCTAAAGTGGCCCGCATATGATGCCACAAATGTGTCTCAGTTATCCTAAACCATATCTGGCCCAGTTTTGGCAAAGACATGGCACAGTGAGCACTGGCTAATGTGGCTGTGAGCCTAAAGTGGCCCGCATATAAAATGACAAATATTGCCCAAATAATAACAATTTGGGCCACTTTTGTCAAATATACGGCACAGTCAGCATTGGCTAATCAGTGTATAAGCCTAACTTGTCCCACATTTGACATGGCAAATATGCCCCATATATTATAAAACAGATGAGGTTCTGGTCTGAATGTTGCACTTGACACTGGCTAATTGAAATGTAAGTTTGAAATTGTAAATATGGCCTAATAGAATTTGGCTACTTTTAGTAGGATGCAACACCGTTAACTGATGCAGGATGATCTGGATATGAGTCTTAAGAAGGCTACATACGCAGCAAATTATTTTTTTAAACATTTAAATAGCAGTTTTTTATATGTATACTGTGCAGCATAAAAACAAAAGTGCACTATAATGATAGCTCTTACTGTCAAGGTTTCTGTTAATTTGGATTTTTTTTTTCCTTTTGCACAGTTTCCCTTGTTGTGTTGATTGTATTATTCTGTTCAGGTGTGTCTAGTTAATTATCTTTGTTTGGTCTGAGTACTTAAGTTCCTGTATGTCCACTTTGAGTTTGTCTGGTCTTAAGCCCTAAACGCTGTACGATTTTCGGTTGTCCCAGACAAAAGCTTGGCATCGTGAAACAATCGTGGCGAAACAGAAATCACCGCGATTGCTTCATGATGCCAGTCTTTCATCTGGAACAGCCGAAGATCTTGCAGTGTGTTTTGGGCTTTACGTCTACATGTCTTAAATGTTGCTGTGCTACATTGTGTTTGGATTTACCCTAGTTGGATTTACTCTTGTTGGATTAAAGACTTATGATATGTAACCTTTCATCTTCGTTGTGCGCTCTTTAACACAGCGTAGCCGTGACACTTACAGACTTACTGTGTAGGTAGAGTCTGAGTGAGAAGCATATATGTTCAAACTTGTGAAGTGTTGGAATGTGTCTTTGAATATTTATCTATGACATTTGAATTGCTGCTTGTGAAAAACCTGGGTCACGATGTTTTTACCAAGTAGGACACTTATTTGAACATTTAGGGAGGACATTTTTAAATTTCTCTTTACAATATGTTGAGTATTGTTGATGCATAACTCACTTAAGGCTTAGTGTGGCCCAAATAATGTATATTTATGGTATATTTGGTTCATTATTAGCTAAAACGTGGCTGTGCAGTGGCCTGCTTGTGAACCACTGCCAAAATGGCTCCATTCCATACAGCATGTGGGCCACGTGAGGAATGTGGGGAAGACAGGGTTAGAATAAAATCAACTGTGGCCCACATTAGGGCCAGTTTTGGTTTATTTGGTTGGCTTATATGCGGCAATGCTAAGGTTTAATTGAGGCCCAAATATGGCAAACAGGACCGGACTGCCCAAATACCATTATTACACATGGTATGTGGGCCGGAGTTAGGTGTTGTATCTGGGCCAGAATTAAAATAAATGTGGCCCAGATTTGAGCCCGTTCTGCTTTATTTTATTTATTTATTTATTTATTTATTGTCACGGCTGACATGTGGCCTTCCTATGGCTTGCTTGTGGCCCAAATTTGGCAAACAGGTGTGGACCACCCGAATGCCATCATTCCACAGTATGTGAGCCAGAGCAAGGTGTTAGATCTGGGCCAGAATTAAAATCAGTGTGGCACAGATTTGGGCCAGTTCTGCTTTATTTGGTTTATTCATGGCCGACATTGGGCCTTCCTTTGGTTTGCATGTGGCCCAAATCTGGCAAACAGGAGCAGACTGCCCAAGTGCCATGATTCCACGCAGTATATGGGCCAGATGAAAGTGTCAGGTGTGGGCCTGATCTGGGCCTCAGGAATTTTGCTATCTGGGAAACCTCATGGCTGTATCATGTATTTTTCACACCTTTTGATACAGCAAAATTTCTCACTGTAACAGTATATGTGAGAGGAAGGGCTGTGGCGACTTTCATTCTAACTTTCAAAAATAACTCAACTTCAGTTCTTCTCCACTCACATGCTCTGCATTGACTGAATTTACATAATGTTGACTGACCTTATAAATTAAGGGTGACTTACAGTAATTTGTCGGTCTATTCAATACTAAAACCTGTTTACATTATCACATAGAATACTGTAATGCAAAATGCCTGGATTGGATACAGCAGTTACTTGCCACGTGTCTCCCTCTTCTGATGTATCTCTGATCAATCTGATGGGCTTCATTCATTGTTTTCTTTTCCTTCTCTCTCTCTCTCTCTCTCTCTCTCTCTCTCTGAATGAGAAGATATGCAAATAAAAAGTTTGACATTAACAGAATTATGAAAGGGAGTTTATATGAACAGTTATATGAAGCATATCGCTCTCTGCTTCATATTCATATAACATTCATATAACATCGTATTCATATAAATCATATCAGTCACACTCTCTGTGCTTCACATTCATATAATCTGTATGACATATACAGTAATATGATAATTTTTTTTTTTTTTTTGTAACTTGTGATTGTGTTTTGTACTAACATTGAAAATATGCTGAAATGTTGAAAAAAAAAGTGCATTTTAGATTCGGAAAAGTACCACTTGCTTTTGAAAATTGCACCAAAGTAATTAAAAAAACAAACAAAAACTAACTGAAATTTCACAAATGATCTAGTTCAAAAGTGTAAAACATGATTGAATAAAATTGTTTTGTTTGAAATATTTAAATATCTTACAGTGTGTTGCTTCTAAATGGCATATGCTTTGTTTTTCCCCCTCTTTAGTTTGACATTTTTATTTTTATTCTTATTTTTTTTTCAGTTGTCCTGGTTTTATTTAGGTGTACACTGCCTCATCATAGAGGCAGTGGAAAATGACGTCTTAAACTGCTTCCTGTTTGTGTTTACTTAGACCTCTTCACATTGAAAGTTTATTTCCGCCACAACAAAGAGAAACACCTGTTTGTCTTCCTCTGCAGTCATGTATGCACACAGATGGCATGTCTTGAACACCTCACACTCTCCTCAGGCCTGGCCCTGACCCGGAGCTTGCCTTTGCCTGTAGGAGTGCCCTGTCGATGGGCCATGCATTTGTGCGCTGAGGGCCCCATTCTTCCCCCTTCAGCAGAGCCCATGTGTGGTCCTTCGGTGCATGCCTGCGTGTGTGGTCTGCACAGGCCCCCTGATCATCTGTCCAAGGGCTGCTAACTGCCTGCCCGGCCACCACAACTGTTTACTTTAGCTCTGTTTGCATCAATCCAGTTCTGATCACTCCCTCTCTCCAGCTGGGCCAAATCAGGGCCCAGGACCCAGTCCACCAAAAGCAAAAAGCAGAGACAGGGAGGCCCCTGTCAGAAATACAGGGGGACCTGGGGGGCCCGAGTACTTCAGAAAACTGTCCTTTTCCTTCCTGCTTTGAATATACTTGCTCTAAACGAGAGACAGAATAGATGCAGATCTTTTTAAACTCAAATATAATTACACTGTCAGAGGTATTGGTCCATTGCTGGTGATAATTGCTCTCTAATACCTTGTATTTGAAGCAGAATAGAACATGGTAGTAGACAGACTGTAGCTGACACTGTAGCTGACATGTTTGAGAAGATTAAAAAAAAAAACTAGTCACTTCACGAAATCACATTGGTCTGTCAGTCTGTCAGCCAAAGCCTTGATTAGATGAGTTATCTGACTGCAACAGGCTTGTCTGATGGATGAAGCGCTGACTGATTCAAACAGACCTCCAACACTGCCAGCACTTGGTGCCCCAGATATGGACTATAGCGCAGGTCATAGGTTTGATTTTGACATTGGTGGGGACAATGGTAGCCACCTTACAATTCATAAAAAGAGTTTTTTGTTTTTTTTTATGTTAGTATGTTCAACAGACAATAATTACACAATTTTGATTATATAAACCAACAACATTACAGCAGCATTAGAGTGCTGGGTGTCTTAATAACACAGTACATCACTGTATATATTAAAAATGAATTGAATGAATTGACCAATGATAACTCTGAAAGAAAACTCATCCGAGACCCTACTGTTTCTATAGTAACAAATACAACTTATCGTTAACGTTAGCATTAATTTAACGTTAACATTAATGTCCTAGAACAATGTCCTAATGTCCTAGGCAAGTAGATAAACCCAGAATATGAACTCAACTTGCTAAATTGCACATTCAAGTTTTCTTTCTAATGGGTTATGGGAGAAAAACACTTCATGTGAAACTTTGTGCATTGTGTTCATATTCTGGCCACATCTTTTTGCAGGGGTGTAGAATTTAGTAGAAGAATTGTCCCCACCAATGTCAAAATCAAACATACGTCCTTTTCGTTTTGTCTGTACATACTAGTACAATTTACAAGAGTACAAGAAACTGTATACCTAATTTAGTCTTTTAATAACAAATGCATTAAGACATAATGCATTAAGACACGTTAAGCATTTCTGTGGGAGGAAAACGCTTAATGTGAAACTTTGCACGTTCCTTTCATATTCTGGGCTGTTCTGCTTATCTGTACATAGTATGCCTTATTAATTAAGTGTTAACTGAATTTGGTCCTCCAGTATCACTGTCTTAAACATTAAGCCATGCTAAGCATTTTTTTTTTTTTTTCACGTTAAGCATTATAGAATGTCCCAACTTTCATGCACATCTGATTGACAGATAAACCACATGCTATTATTGTTTTTTTTTTTTTTTTGTTTTTTTTGTTTTTTTCATTTTGTGGGTATTTCAGCTAACATTATTAAAAGTTAAAGAGGGTAAACTTGATCATTCAACTGAAATGTGCATGTATGTTTTATACCCCTATATCTTATGTTCTTATTCCGGCCAAAAATGTACGTCCTTGCAAGACCTCAGTATTCTACTGTATTTACTACCATATTTCAATTATAACTACAGTGGTTACATGGCTATACATATATTTAATTGACCATTCGCAAACACCCTCCCCCCTTAGTTACTGTTGCTATGTCCAACAAGCGGATATGTGCATAATGTTCTAACGCAGTGAAAAATACATTGCAGAGCAAAGAGGACATTGACAACGTGCTAACAGACAAGACAGAGCAGGTTACTTCTGGTATGAGACAAAGTCTTAGCTATCAAATGTTGTCATTTTTTTAAAGAAATTCAAACAATAAATGCAGAGTTCTGGCATGAAACTCTAGATGGCGCAGCCCGATAAGTCTAACTTAATCTGACCTAATGACATCATTATCACATGACACAGCTGATTGGCTCTCTCCTGTATCGGTAGCCAATGAGCTCGCTGCTCAACATTCAAATATATGACTTGTGCTTGCTGTAGCAGTTCGCAGCATGCTTCAGAAACCCTCCACCTTCCCCAGATCCACCTGTACAGATCTGCTACGAGGTGATTCATGCATGCTATATGGGGGTTATTTTGTGTATGTTATATTTGCAGCAGCAGTATTTCTTACATGCTCACAGCAGCATGTTATGGATGTATTGGCAGTAGCGAGTCTCGGTACTTGCTCTGCCGCAGCAACAGCAGCAGCAGCAGCGTAGCAGATCTATTCCGGCAAGACCAAATAAATTAACATTATCATGCACATTACCATGGCAATCCCTCCGAGAGTTGTCATGACAGAAATAAAGTTGGCTCTTTAATGTGTGGCAACAGATCGCTGTAGCGCCTCAGTTCAAGCGGCACATGAACCGATCATCTTAAAGCACAAAATAAACATGAATGAACATCAGAAGCTATTTTGAGGTGCATTCACACCATGTCGTCATTACCGTAATTACAAGATTCCAACTTGTAAAAAGCAATCATGTCCTTGTAGAACTCACCTGATAAACTGGGAATTCTCTGAGAGTTACGACTTGTGTCACCTGACTACCGCAGGTTCAGCCTATTTAGGGGTTGATAGTGTTGACGTTGTAATTATGAGTAATTACGAGTTTGTCATGTTCAAGTGCATTGTTGCCAGAAAGAACCAAAATCATGGTAGATTTCTTGCCTGTTTCTTGGGGAAATCTTATTAAAGCCAAAAGATATATATTAGAAGATATTTAGTCAATGTCCAACAGGTTTTGAATACAATGTAGCATCCCATTCATTGGTAACCATAAATATTCACAGCACTATCTAGATATTCAACTGGCTGAAAATTCCTAAATTTTGGTCAAATAAATGCTATTTTCTCTGTGTTCAATACATACTCATATAATGGATATTTACTGTATATATGTAAATATACATGACTGTAATGGCAATGAAAGCAATGTAGATGTTGTGAGAAAAATGAATAAAACTTTACAGTGCTACTGCTATCTCAGTCAGCAAATTTCCTTTGTAAAGTCACACCAGAGGTGTTCAGCTTGGATAAGGACTTGGCTTTCTGCAGACCAGTCAAGTTCTTCCACACTGACTAAATCAATAATTTCGTTTTGAACATTGCCTTATACACAGACGCATTGTCATGTTAGAATAGAAAAGGGTCCTGTCCAAACTGTTGCTTTAAAATTAAAAGCACACAATTCCCTAGAATATCATTATATGCTTAAACATTAAGATTTGTACTCATGGAAATTACTAAAGTATTCAAACCTGTTCATTAGAAGGGGGTGACCCAATATTTTTGACAATGTAGTGTGTGTATATATATATATATATATATATATATATATGTATATATATGTATGTGTATAATATATACACATACATACACACACACACACACACACACACACATATATATATATATATATATATATATATATATATATATATATATATATATGTGACCACAAAACCAGTCAAGGGTCAATTTTTTGAAATGCTAATAAGCTTTCCATTGATGTATGGTCTGTTAGGATCGGACAATATTTGGCCGAGATACAACTATTTGAAAATCTGGAATCCGAGGGTGCAAAAAAAAAAAAAAAAAAAATCTAAATATTGAGAAAATCGCTTTTAAAGTTGTCCAAATGAAGTTCTTAGCAGTGCATATTACATATTAAAAATTAAGTTTTGATATATTTACAGTAGGAAATTTACTAAATATCTTCATGGAACATGATCTTTACTTAATGTCCTTATGATTTTTGGCATAAAAGAAAAATGAATAATTTTGACCCATACAATGTATTTTTGGCTATTGCTACAAATATACCCCAGCGACTTAAGACTGGTTTTGTGGTCCAGGGTCACATATATGCTATACATATATAATACATAATTAATGTACTTTAAAATATAATTTAATTCTGTGATGCTAATCAGAATTTTCATCAGCTGTTACTCCAGTTTTCAGTGTCACATGATCCTTCAGAAATCATTTTAATATATTGATTTATTACTAGTGTTGGAAACAGTTTTGCTGTTTAATATTTTTTGGAACCTGTGACATTTTATTCAGGATTCTTTGATGAACAGAAAGCTAAAAAGAACAGCATTGATAATAAATCAATATATTGGAATGATTTCTGAACGATTATGTGACACTGAAGACTGGAAAGGCTGATGAAAATTCTGATTTGCATCACTGAAATAAATTATATATATAAAAAAAAACATTAAAAATCTTTTGAACGGCAGTGTGTGTGTGTGTGTGTATATATATATACACATAAACACACACACACACACATACATACACACACACATACAACATAAATTTTATTTTATAAATTAAATTTTAATATATAGATAATATATATATATATAGAATATAATATATAGATAAATTTTATCTATATATCTAAATATAAAATAGACTATAGATATATAGTATATGATGCAAAGTAACTAGTAACTAACTACTTGAGTAGATTTTTTATCCAATACTTTTTTTACTCTTACTCAAGTAACTATTCAGACTATTACTTTTACTTTTACTTGAGTAAATATTTCTATAAGTACTTTTACTTTTACTTGAGTACAGTTTTTGGGTACTCTACCCACCTCTGTTTAAATCTAGGCTGCCGCAGAGTCAGATTTTGCAAAGGACTCATCTGGTTCCTGTGGTCTTGTCCCGATGGCCGTCTAGGAGACAGGAGACACTGGGGATCAGTCTCTGGGGCTCATCTAGCTGTCCTGGTCTCCGCTGGCGTTCAGGGCTGTAGAGGTCATCTCTAGGTGCTGATCCACCATCTGATCTGGATACGGACTGGAGGCTGCGGTGACCATCTGATCTGAATACAGTCTGGATCTGGGTGGCTACGGTGACCTCGGAATAAGAAAGAAACAGACTAATATTATCGTAGATGCCATTCTTCTAACGATGTAACAAGTACATTGGGTGTTTTGGGAAGTGTTCCCAGTTCCGGTTGACCTAATTAATGCAGCCTAACAATCCTTTAACGGATTTGAATTTTAGAAATGCGATAGTGTATTATGGGTAGGCCAGGTTAAAGAGATGGGTCTTTAATCTAGATTTAAACTGACAGACTGTGTCTGCTTTCCGAACAGTGTTAGGTAGATTGTTCCCGAGTTTGGGCGCTAAATAGGAAAACGATCTCTTGCCCGCAGTTGATTTTGATATTCTAGGTATTATCAAATGGTAAGAGTTTTGAGATCACAGCGGACGTGAAGGACTATAGTATGATAAGAGCTCACTCAATACTGAGGTGCCAAACCATTCAGGGCCTTATAGGTAACTAGCAAGGTCTTAAAATGTATACGATGTTTAATAGGGAGCCAGTGCAGTGTTGACATAACCGGGCTAATGTGGTCATACTTCCTGGTGGTCATACTTCCTGGTTCTAGTAAGAACTCTAGCTGGTGCATTTTGAACCAGCTGGAGTTTGTTTATTAAACTTGCAGAGCAACCACCAAATTAAGTTTCTGGATTTGACATTGAGAGCATAGGTCGTAATTTAGATATATTTTTAAGATGGAAAAATGCAGTTTTACAAAAGCTAGAAACATGTTTTTCAAAGGAAATTTTGCTATCAAAAAGTACGCCTAGGTTCCTAACTGATGACGAAGAATTTACAGAGCAGCCATCAAGTATTAGACAGTGATCTAGGTTATTACATGCAAAAGTTTTTGGTCCAATAATTAACACCTCTGTTTTTTCAGAATTTAGCAGTAAGAAATTGCTAGTCATCCAGTTTTTGATATCAACTATACATTCCGTTAGTTTTGCAAATTGGTATGTTTCATCGGGTCGCGAAGAAATATAGAGCTGAGTATCATCAGCATAACAGTGAAAGCTAACACCATGTTTCCTAATGATATCTCCCAAGGGTAACGTAAAGCGTGAAAAGTAAGGGGCCTAGTACTGAGCCTTGAGGTACTCCATACTGCACTTGTGATTGGTATGATAGCTCTTCATTTACTGCCATGAATTGATGGCGGTCAGATAAGCATGATTTGAACCATCCCAGTGCACTTCCTCTAATGCCAACATAATTTTCTAGCCTATTCAAAAGAATGTTGTGGTCGATAGTGTCAAACGTGGCGCTAAGATCCAGTAGCACTAATAGAGAGATACAACCACGATCAGATGATAAGAGCAGGTCGTTTGTAACTCTAATGAGAGCAGTCTCAGTACTGTGATATGGACTAAAACCTGACTTGAAATCCTCACATATAACATTTTTCTCTAAGAAGGAACATAGTTGTGATGATACTACCTTTTATAATATCTTTGACAGAAAAGGGAGATTCGAGATCGGTTTGTAATTAATTAATTCTTTGGGGTCAAGTTGTGTTTTTTTAATGAGAGGCTTAATAACAGCCAGTTTGAAGGTTTTTGGGACATATCCTAATGACAAGGATGAGTTAATAATATTCAGAAGAGGATCTATTACTTCTGGAAGCACCTCTTTTAGGAGCTTAGCTGGAACAGAGTCTAACATAAAGGTTGTTGGTTTAGATTATTTAACAAGTTTATACAATTCTTCATTTCCAATAGAAGAGAATGAGTGGAATTGTTGGAATCCTTAATCTTCCTTAAGCGTAAAGGAGCAACCGTATCTAAAGTGTTAGAAAAGAGAGAGTCCATAGTTTCTGTTACATCATCAAGTTGTTCTGAGCTATTGGATATACTGAGGAACTGAGATAAGTCAGGAAGATTATTTATAAAGGAGTCTTTTGTGGTCGAGGTGATGGTTCTACCATATTTGTAACAAGGAGTTGGCTTTACAGCTTTAGCTATATGGAATATACACAAAACTAGATAATGATCTGAGATATCATCGCTCTGCTGCAAAATTTCAACGCCACTGACATCAATTCCATGCGACAGTATTAAATCTAGAGTATGATTTCGACAATGAGTAGGTCCTGACACGTGTTGTTTAACACCAATAGAGTTTAGAATGTCTATAAATGCTGATCGAAACGAATCTTTTTCATTATCAACATGGATATTAAAATCACCAACTAGGGCTGGGTGATACGGCCAAAAAAAATATCATGATCATTTTTTTCATATCAGTCGATATCGATAATTATCACGATAAATGTCAAATCTTTATTTCTTCCAAGTTTAAAGCCAGAATTTTGCTCCAAAGTAAAAGTTGTAGAAACCAGACCATTAATTTTTCTTAACAACATAAATATCTAAATAGAAAACGTAATTTCTTAGTTTCTGCATGTTCTAATGAGTGATATTGTTTCAAATCAAGAAACAGCAAATACCATAAAATAGGGAGCCCTATTACTTGCACGTTGCAAAAATATTAAAGGCTACAATTAACAACAGAGCCCAAACTATTAAATTAAATTTCTATTTATTTTCAGATACAATAATCAACACTCCAAATAAATAAATAAATAAATAAATAATGTATGTAAACATGTAAATTGCACATAAGCAGTTAAAATGTCTAAATGTAATTATAAAATTGTTTCTACTTTGTTTTCATGAAAATTTACAACGTACACTAATTAAGACATCACCAACAGATTTAGTGAAAATATATAATGAATATGTTTAATTTCCTGATAAAACAGACTTTTAAAAATGAAAAAGAAATTAAAGATGATACTTTGTTTCTTATCGAAAATAACAAAAGAAGAATCTTAGTGTCATTATTGGATAGGAGGTAATGTATGCTATAGCAAAGTTTTATTCACGTTTATGAACTAAAACAAATTAAGTTCCGCACATGCAGTGGTTAAAACATCACTATGTTTGGTATACATACCAAACCGAACAAAAAAATTCTGTATGAATAAGTGTACCATTACACTCCTAGAAAACATTTAAAACACCAAAACATTTAAAACAACAAAACTGAACTTAGATTATGAACTGAAATTATGACTGTCGAATGTATGACTTGACTCTTGGTAATGTCTTTTGCCCCCCGCCCCCAAACATATGATATATATATATATATATAATTATTATTTTTATTTTATTTTTTTTCTTATGCTGAAATTCGGTGTCACTTTTTTTTTAATTGCTTTAAAATTGCTTTAACCTTTTTCCAGCCATGTTCATTGTCCTTTTTATTGATTTTCCTACATCCAATAGAGGTTGTGATGTTAAGTACCTGATTGTGCCGCCCTTTCCAGACTATAGCAGCCCACATCAATCTAAATAATGAGGAGAAGAACTGCAGCCCTATTCCTCCTAATAAGGTCTGTTAACTGCACTGCTTCTCAGGGAGAAACAATTCTTTCTGTTATGGCCTGTTGGCTGGGTTCTCTTTTTAGAGAGAGAATTTTGTTTATTAGAGTCTATGCTGGCAAGTTGTGAGGTAATTCTTCTTTTTGAGGGTTTTTTAAAGCTGGCTTGATGTCTTGGAATGGCTGGTAGTGTTTAAGTCTTGTGTTTTGCCAGGGAAGCCCCAGAGGTCAGAGTTTGGCTTTTACAAATTGAGGGTTCTGTCGGCAGGCGCCAGGGCAGCTTGAAATTAGTAGGTTCCTCAGACCTTTGACCCAAACTCTGGTGCTGCCTTACGCAGGACATTGGTGGTCTTCCATGAGGAAAACTCCAACTTTTTTTTTTTTTTTGGTCATAGAACTGTTAGAAATGCTTGTGATTTTGGTTCTAAATTTAGACAGCCCATCTGGCAAATAAACTGACCTATGATGTTCTTATTCACATGGATTAGACTTGATAAATGGATCTCAAGCACTTTGATCATGCTAGATAGGTGAATTGAAATTGATGCAACCAAGTTACAGAACAAAATCTGTTGTTTTGTCTTTGATTGTTTTGCTTTTGTCTTTTAATCGAACAAATGTTTAATTGTTGCAAATATTTATCAAAACACATCAAAAACATTTGCTCATAAAAGATAGTTGCCAATTCATTCATTCATTCATTCATTCTCACCTCTCTATGTTTCTCTGCTTACACAACACTTAACTTCATAGTAGTAGTTTGAACTAAGACATTGCTCTATAATGTAATATTTTCTGACCTTACACACAAAGTCAGTAATTCTTAATATAAAAATATCTATGTCCCACCCATCACAGTTCCTCACTGTGGACCTTTCTAAAAGAAAAAACAAACAATGGAAAAAAAGAGAAAATCTCCTCTCCAATTCTCCGAGAGCTGTTTCCTTAGCCCTTACATGCGTGGGCGGCAGGGATGCACCCTGCTCGTTTCTCTTTAAACATCCCTGACACTCCTACTGTTCAAAACCTTAGTCTCATCAGGCTTGGTGGCCCCACTGGTTCATAGTAATTGTTTCCGGAAGCGAGAGCAACATGGTTCAAGAGCTCCCTAATTCAATCAGCAGTCCAGGATCAGGATGGCATGCTGGGTGGACCATGCAACTAGACCACAAGGAACCGTCAAAGCTCATTTACTGCCAACAGCATCCATATTCCTGTCACTCAGCCAAGGACCTGCCTCCTGACTTGAGCAGAGAAACATCTCCCAGACTTTCATGTGGAATGATTGATGCATTATTTTCTGGACTTTGTTTATGGGCTGTGACAGGCAGGGGAGGACTGGAACAAAATTTCAGGCCGGGAAATCTCGCACTCATCCAGGCCATCCCATGCACCCACAAATTCTGAAAACATGAACAACCCTATTTTATATATGGCCATCACATAAAAAAAGGTTTACATTTTTAGGCTGGGGACATGCAAAATAATTAAAAGCTCCTGAACTGTGTCTTCACTTCCATTTTCCTTTTCAGTCTCGGTTTTTTTTTTTTTTTTTTTTTTCCCTGATATCTCTCTGTCTCTCACATGACTTTAATACTCAAGATTTAACAAAACTATACTTTCTAAATTGCCTAAATTTCAAACTTAGTACAATTATAACTGCATCATAACAATATCTTTATAGAAAAATCCTAATACTGAACACGAGCCATATTTTTCCCTTACAAAAATTAACCATGATTTTATTATAGTAAAAGTACATTAACCATGTTTTTTTTTTTGGCAAATGGGTTACCATTTGAATTAATTTTTACTACAAATTCCATGGTAAAACTATGGTTAGGGTAGCAAAATCATGTTTAATTCGTGGTTATCATGGTTTAACAACCATTGTCTTTGGATTTACAGATGCATCTCAATGAATTAGAATGTCGTGGAAAAGTTTATTTCAGTAATTCAACTCAAATTGTGAAACTCGTGTATTAAATAAATTCAATGCACACAGACTGAAGTAGTTTAAGTCTTTGGTTCTTTTAATTGTGATGATTTTGGCTCACATTTAACAAAAACCCACCAATTAACTCTCAACAAATTAGAATCCTTCATAAGACCAATAATAAAAAAAAAAAAAACATTTTTAGTGAATTGTTGGCCTTCTGGAAAGTATGTTCATTTACTGTATATGTACTCAATACTTGGTAGGGGCTCCTTTTGCTTTAATTACTGCCTCAATTCGGCGTGGCATGGAGGTGATCAGTTTGTGGCACTGCTGAGGTGGTATGGAAGCCTAGGTTTCTTTGACAGTGGCCTTCAGCTCATCTGCATTTTTTGGTCTCTTGTTTCTCATTTTCCTCTTGACAATTCCCCATAGATTCTCTATGGGGTTCAGGTCTGGTGAGTTTGCTGGCCAGTCAAGCACACCAACACCATGGTCATTTAACCAACTTTTGATGCTCTTGGCAGTGTGGGCAGGTGCCAAATCCTGCTGGAAAATGAAATCAGCATCTTTAAAAAGCTGGTCAGCAGAAGGAAGCATGAAGTTCTCCAAAATTTCTTGGTAAACGGGTGCAGTGACTTTGGTTTTCAAAAAACACAATGGACCAACACCAGCAGATGACATTGCACCTCAAATCATCACAGACTGTGGAAACTTAACACTGGACTTCAAGCAACTTGGGCTATGAGCTTCTCCACCCTTCCTCCAGACTCTAGGACCTTGGTTTCCAAATTAAATACAAAACTTGCTCTCCTCTTACAAAAAGAGAACTTTGGACTACTGGACAACAGTCCAGTTCTTCTTCTCCTTAGCCAAGGTAAGACACCTCTGACATTGGCTGTGGTTCAGGAGTGGCTTAACAAGAGGAATACGACAACTGTAGCCAAATTCCTTGACACGTTTGTGTGTGGTGGCTCTTGATGCCTTGACCCCAGCCTCAGTCCATTCCTTGTGAAGTTCACCCAAATCCTTGAATCGATTTTGCTTGACAATCCTCATAACGCTGCGGTTCTCTCGGTTGGTTGTGCATCTTTTTCTTCCACACTTTTTCCTTCCACTCAACTTTCTGTTAACATGCTTGGATACAGCACTCTGTGAACAGCCAGCTTCTTTGTCAATGAATGTTTGTGGCTTACCCTCCTTGTGAAGGATGTCAATGATTGTCTTCTGAACAACTGTCAGATCAGCAGTCTTCCCCATGATTGTGTAGCCTAGTGAACCAAACTGAGAGACCATTTTGAAGGCACAGGAAACCTTTGCAGGTGTTTTGAGTTGATTAGCTCATCGACATGTCACCATATTCTAATTTATTGAGATAGTGAATTGGTAGGTTTTTGTTAAATGTGAGCCAAAATCACAATTAAAAGAACCAAAGACTTAAACTACTTCAGTCTGTGTGCATTGAATTTATTTAATACACGAGTTTCACAATTTGAGTTGAATTACTGAAATAAATGAACTTTTCCACGACATTCTAATTTATTGAGATGCACCTGTATAGTAAAATCGGGTTGTGTTGTCTGCTTCCCTAGCTTACTCTAAATCTATTATAAAACGATATGATTATTTGTCTGCTAAATTACTACTGTAACTTTACAATAGATAATGATGTCCTTTAGTATACAATATTTTGAGTGATGAGTAATGGGCTGCTAATGTTACTGCTTAACTAAGTAAACAAAAACAAAACTACAATAGCATATGTACAGATGAAACTGACCTGCACTTAAAAGCCTGAACAGTAGTTTTGCTTATCTGCTTCTGGGCGCTTCCACTCCATTCTCAAACTCTTGCATTAGGTGCGTTCCATTCGACCGTAAGTGGACTGCGAAGTGGACTTCACAGGGTATTCCGCCATTTTAAGTGAGATTACGTGTGCTATCAGGGTCAGGAGAGTTAATGAAATAAAGCGCATGCGAGATGAAACCACTACAATCTATAACCATCTAAACATATAAATTTTTACTATATTAGATACATAATTGTATATGTATTTTATATGTGTTTAAATTTGAAAGTAAAATAAATTACAATATTTATTTATGTTATATCATAATCTGCGTTACCCTGCCGTTGATTTTCTTTGATGACGTTGCAGGGCGTTCCAAATGAGCGATTATTGTCATCGAAGTCCACTTCAACGGATATCCCGTGGTTAGGGAGTAGGGAGCAGTGAACACTGCGTAGGGACCCTGTCAATCGGAATGCACCTATTGATTACTCTGATCGAAACCGTTTGACAGAGGTGCGGAGCGCTCGGGAGCCGAAGCTGCCAGTCACGACTAACAGATTCATGATGTAGGCTATTAGAGATTTATTAGCAAATGGCGAATTCGGAAATAATCATTTTAGTACATTCGGCAGCCAATTAGGTATATAATAATAATAATAATAATAATAATAATAATAAACAGGGCAGCGAGCCAAATCGGCTACCAGGCCACCGGGAATTGTCCCGGTTCTCCCGATGGCCAGTCCGCGCCTGCCCTATGTATGCCCTATGCATGAAGAAAATAAGATTAAATCCCAGGAGCTCTAAAAGAATGTTAGTGTCAACTGATGAATGCAGCCAAGGAAAACATGAGGAATGGAAAAGAAAGTGTGGGAAAAACAAAAAAAACAAACAAAAAAAACAGGTAAGACAAATAAATGAATTCTATCCATTTACATATCACTGTTGGTAAGTCGACAAGTTATTTAGAAAACGTATTATTTTAGTTATTAAAAAAAAAAAAGGAAAAAGGTAATATAGCCACATTGGGAGATAGGCTACAAGAATGTGTCGATCAAATAAAAAATAAATAAATAAAAAAAGTGTCGAGCAAATGTTTGAGTGACATAACTCTGGCAACGCTCAGCTGCGAAGTAACAGTTAACAGTGCAACTCCCGCTGATTTCCTCAGACACGGCTCTTTCGTCGGTCGAAAAGGTATTTTTACTTTTATATTTGTAGACATTAGCTACCGTAATTACTGTGTATCTCGTAATGTTTACATTTTATGGAAAGTTTACCTTTTAAAATGTTTTCTGAAGCTATCCATTATGTACGGCTGGGTCATTCCTAGCATTTGGTACCATTTGAGTCCACATGATATAATGTGGTGTATTTTCAGTAAAAATGGGCTAATACTTGTTTCTAAATGCTCATCTTACAAAGTTACTTCCCCTCTACCATAGAACAATAAATATGCACCCAAAATTAATTAATAATAATAATAAAAAAAATGCTCCTATTTTAGTGCAAGAAGGCTAAACTGCCATGTCTCTAAGTAAGCTTTGATAACTTCAGCCACAGCTTTCCTTTAGCTCAAATAGTAGAGCATGGCGCTAGTGTAGTACCCCTGTCTGTCAAGGAAGATATTTTAACAGTGAATACACAACATGCGATGCTTCACATTCACAGCTTTACTTAGAATGAATTGTAACAAAACAAAATCAATAATTATTACTTACAACAATAAATGTATCAAGTCAAATATCTAAATAACTTCCCTCCAATCAAAGGCACTTTACAGTGTGAATATACCTGAGTACATATTTGAGGTAGTATGCATTCTACATTCAAGTTTCAAAATCACTGTACCTAACAGTTTGCAACTAATTTAATACCATATTCACCTTTCTGACAGTTGCCCAGAAGACAATCATTGACACCCTTCACAATAGTGTTGGGCGATATGATCATTTTTCATATCGTCATATCACCAGCCTGTGAGATCGCCCATACACGATATTATCGTGCATGGGTGGGTGGGGGCAAGAGAGAGACTCTCTGTACTTGTCATAGGCTATTTCGTAACTATTTGGTGATTTTAAACTGCGCGTGCATGAGAGAGAGAGAGCCTGGAAGCACCAATAACCGAAATAATATACTTTCAAACATACTGAAAAACTAACATGTTAAATATAAATCTATTTAAAACAGCTAGTTCATATATTCAGATACAGCAGTCATACATCGCTAGGACCGCGCGTCCTACTGTGACAAGTTTGCCGCATTGGCGCGAAAGCTATCAGTCTAAAAATCAGTCAAGGTGAAAATCAAAAGTAGATTTATTTTAAAGACCAACAGTTTAACACTAAATATTGGACATAAACGAACACGTTAAAGATAAAAGTATTTTCAGGTAGCCTAAGTTCATATTTTTGGAGTAAAGTTAAATTAAATGGATACAAGTTACAGCGCTCCGGACCGCGCACCCCATGACGAGCCCTGTTTTAGACCGATAACTTATTAACTGCATATTTTTTTTATAATAACAATGATGAAGAATAAGCATCAGTGTTTTTTGTTAATGTGCTGTAAAGAAAACGAAATGCTGGTGACGATGCAGTTTCGTCATGTTCATTCATAGCTGTTAAAGAAAAGATGTCTAAAAGATGTCTCTTATAGCACTCTTGACATTATTTGTAAATAAAGGTTTATCACCCTGCAATTCAATTTTGATGTGGGCTTAGTTTTAGAGTCCGTTTTTAAAACATTTCCAATGAGGAGGAGAAGCCTCATTTGTGCGTGTGTGAAGTGCAGCGCTGAGGTGAAATAGGTGGGCAATTTGATAATAATAGCCCAATAATAATAATAAGAAGAAGATAATAATAGTTTTATACATTAATAGGAGAATTGTAACGGAGCCGACAAGACGAGAGACATGCGGATCCATATGCAAGCTTTTATTTACAAAGGCATGGTCAGGAAATAAGCAAGGGTCAAACAATGGCAAACAGGTATAATCACAGGCAAGACAAAGAGTAATCCTAGGGCAAGCGTAGGTCTGCGATCGGCGAACAATATCCAACAGGGCAAGGCAGAGAGATAATCCAGGTACACGAGCAATAATCCAAACGAGGTGCAAACAGAGTCCGAACGGCAAGGCAAAGGGTTAATCCAGGAAACACGGGCAGAAATCAAAACACGAGGAAACAGGCAAGGCAAGACTATGAAAACTAAGTGGGCTCCGTAGAGTAGCTATCGCTAGGAGAGAGATATGTGCGTACAATACTCGGCGCTGACAGAGAGGAAGGCCAATGCTTATAAAGCGTGTCTGATGGGATCAGCTGTGTAATCAGTGCAATGTGTGATTGGTGACAGCTGTGATCAGTGCAGTGGATGATGGGAAATGCAGTCCGGGGGTGACGTGCAACAGTTAATGTAGTGCTGGATTCAATGTGACGAACGAGTGACCTCTGGTGGTGAGTGAACGGAAGTGCATGGACCAGATTCGTGACAGCGGACGGAACTGGAGTACAGAATGGAACAGATCATGACACCAGGAGCCCACCAGGGCGGAGTAGACGGGACTGGGGCCCACCAGGGCGGAACAGACAGGACTGGAGCCCACCAGTGTGGAGCAGAAGACCTCCACGGCTGAACTGAAGACCACCAGACTGGAACAGATGGAGCGGAAGACCACCAGACCTGAGCGGAAGACCACCACGGCAGAGCAAACGGACCTGAAGACCACAGCAGGGATTGGGACCTAGGGAACACTGAGACACACAAGACAGACAGAGCATCCATGACCCCAAGGGACGAGGCAGAGAACAGTAAGAAATCATCAATAGGTTCACAGGCTGACATGGGACAGGTTGACAGTTCAAAATTGGGTTCATAGAGGGAAACTGGACCGGCAGGTAGTTCACAAACAGATTCATGGGTTGAGATGGGATAGACTGACAGCTCAAAACTAGCTGTATTAACTGAAGCTGAATTGGTAAGCATTTCAGTGACTGAAACTGGGAAAAGAGATAATTCATAATCAGACCTAGTAACAGAAACTGGACAGATGGATGACTCATTGACTGGAAGGAGACAGACAGACTGTTCATTAATGATCTCTTTGGAAGTGACAGGGTTAACAGGACACATATGGGGTGCATTTATAGTTTCTGAGTTCAGGACAGTTCAGGTTTAGATTCCTCGACAGAGACAGGCAAGACAGACAATTCAAAATCAGACACATTGGTAGAGACGAGATGGAGAGACAGTTCACAATCGGCCACCATCGCTGTTTCAGAACGGGGCGAGAGTTCAGAGATAGCCTTCTCGGCCGGTTCAGTGTGGGACAAATGTTCAAAAGCGGCCTCCATGGCCGTGACAGGGCAAGATGAGGAATCAAAGACGGCCTCCTTAGCCGTGACAGGACAGGGCGAAAGTTCACAGACGGCCTCCTTAGCCGTGACGGGGCAGGGTGAGAGTTCACAGATGGCCTCCCTAGCCGTGACAGGACAGGGCAACAGTTCACAGATGGCCTCCTTAGCCGTGACAGGGCAGGGCGAGAGTTCACAGACGGCCTCCTTAGCCGTAACAGGACAGGGCGTGAGTTCACAGGTGGGTACCATTGACACCTCCGAAGGTTCTGCAGCGGTTGCCGCCACCTCCGGAGGTTCTACAGTGGGAACAGTCTCTTTGACCACGACACGACAGGCTGAGAGTACATTGCTGGGCGCCACCACCATAAAAGGAGCTGAAGCAAGCACCGCCGCTTCGGGAGGTTCTGCAGCATGTCCCACCACCTCTGGAGAAGCTGCAGCGGGTGCCATCGCCTGGGGCAGCTCTGAGGTGGTATATGCAGCCCAAATGCAACATAAAGCGATCCCCATAATGGGAAGCGCTTCGGACAGCGGAATTAGAGCAGGAACAGGAGGGTTAAAGTGAGCTGGTTTGGGGATACCAGCTGCACGTGCAGACACCAGTGGTGCATCCCTCACACTGGATACCAGACTAGGATACCGAAGGACTGACCTTGAATATCTGGGTGTGGCAGACAGGACGTGACAAGACTCTGGCTGATCAATTGCAACGTGACGTGGTTCTGGATGGTCAGCGGTGACTTGAAGAGGCTCTGGAAGATCAGCTGAGACATGACGAGACTCTGGCAGATCAGCTGTGATGTGAAGAGACTCTAGAAGATAAGCTGAGACGTGACGAGACTCTGACAGATCAGCTGTGACGTGACGAGACTCTGGCAGATCAGCTTAGACGTGACGAGACTCTGACAGATCAGCTGAGACGTGACGAGACTCTGGCAGATCAGCTGTGACGTGACGAGACTCTGGCAGATCAGCTGTGATGTGAAGAGACTCTAGAAGATCAGCTGAGACGTGACGAGACTCTGGCAGATCAGCTGTGACGTGACAAGACTCTGGCAGATCAGCTGTGACGTGAAGAGACTCTGGAAGTCCAGCTGAGACGTGACTGGACTCAGGACAATCGACTGTGACTTGACTTTGTTCATGAAGATCAACTGTGGCTTGACTTTGCTCATGAAGATCAACTGTGGCTTGACTTGGCTCTTGTAGATCGACTGTGAATTGACTTGACTCATGACTGGCAGCAATAACATGACGGGGTGTTGTTGTGGCCGCCATTTTGTGAACGGACTCCGCTGTCGCCACCATTTTGTGAGTGTGCTCCAGCGTGGCTGCAATCACACAATTGAGTGTGGTGTTGCGTTCCTCCGCGACATCCACAGTGAACGCTGAACCAACAGTCAACAGAGCATAGTCCATAAACTGAGCGAGCGATGAACTTGGACCCTCGCGTCTAAGCTCAGATCGCAGAGGATGATTAATGCCATCACAGAAAAACTCTATCAATAAACAGTCCGGTAAATCAGAGTAATATAAAATGGCTAGATACTCCTGAAAATAGCCCTCGAGTGATCGCGGGCCTTGTTTAAGAGCTAATAAAATACGTGCTGTGTCCATACCTGGCCAAAGCTCCTCTGAAAAGCTGCTGGATCCTTTTAAGGCCGAGTATTCTGTAACGGAGCCGACGAGACGAGAGACATGCGGATCCATATGCGAGCTTTTATTTACAAAGGCGTGGTCAGGAAACAAGCAAGGGTCAAACAATGGCAAACAGGTATAATCACAGGCAAGACAAAGAGTAATCCTAGGGCAAGCGTAGGTCTGTGATCGGTGAACAATATCCAACAGGGCAAGGCAGAGAGATAATCCAGGTACACGAGCAATAATCCAAACGAGGTGCAAACAGAGTCCAAACGGCACGGCAAAGGGTTAATCCAGGAAACACGGGCAGAAATCAAAACACGAGGAAACAGGCAAGGCAAGACTATGAAAACTAAGTGGGCTCCGTAGAGTAGCTATCGCTAGGAGAGAGATATGTGCGTACAATACTTGACGCTGACAGAGAGGAAGGCCAATGCTTATGAAGCGTGTCTGATGGGATCAGCTGTGTAAACAGTGCAATGTGTGATTGGTGACAGCTGTGATCAGTGCAGTGGATGATGGGAAAGGCAGTCCGGGGGTGACGTGCAACAGTTAATGTAGTGCAGGATTCAATGTGGCGAATGAGTGACCTCTGGTGATGAGTGAACGGAGTGCATGGACCAGATTTGTGACAAGAATGAGCCTAATATCGTCTTGACTATCGAAAAAGACATCTGCTATCGTCGAAATCTCTATTCATCGTCGATACACAATTCTATTGTCTATCGGCACAACCTTACTTCACAAGGAGGGTAAGCCACAAACATTCATTGCCAAAGAAGCTGGCTGTACACAGAGTGCTGTATCCAAGCATGTTAACAGAAAGTTGAGTGGAAGGAAAAAGTGTTATAGTCATAGAGGGGAAAGGTTCATGGGGTTGTGCAACTTACAGTTAGTAGCATACAGGTGAGGACTGGGGGTAACAAGGTGGCATTGGTAACCAGGGTGTCACAGCTGTTATCCCACTAGATGCAAAGTGGGGGTAGTGGATATTCTGTTCCGCCATGCAGCGTAATGTCATGATCTGTTCCATTCTGTACACTGATTGTAATCACTGGGTGGACCCCCTTTTTCAGCATGAGGAGAGTATCAAAAAGTTCCAAGCCATCAGGGTACAGTGGGTTAACAGGTGGTTCAAACAGCAGTACACTATCTTGTTTCACGCGAGGCACTTTTACCTGACACTGAACTTGCATAACGGTATGCTTCATTATGTACTTTATTTTTCTTTATACTAGGGAAAGAATTCCTGATAGTTTTGTACAAATGTGCATCAGTCACATCATGTGAAACAAAACAAGCGTTTCCTAGCAATGGCAACTGTGCCAAACACTAATGAGACAAGTAAATACACTTACAAGCTGCTTTAACTTCCGCTGAAAGACTGCTTCTCTCAAAGAGTATTTCTTTACACTGTCTTCTTCTGGCGCTAGAACATACTTTCCTGTTAATCACAATAAATGGCCAAGCAAGCACAGACACTGACAAGGTATGCGATACAGTACGAGACCAAACGCGATTTCAGCACGTCTCAACACAGTTGAGATAGTTATACAACATAACGTTAATATTATGACTTATAGGCTATCTGCACAAAATGCCTCGAATGCAGAAGTGAACGTGTCTGCGCTGCTCTGAATGAACTCCTTTTGTGGATGTGTTCTTCAAGCAACAACGTGTAGAAACACGGCAACTAAACTCTAAAAATTCACAGCGTTTCATTATAATGGTGTTCTCATTATAATGTTATGATATAATCACCGTATACTACAATGAAGCGCTTTACTGCAGCGCAACTAACCAAATGCATCTTATATGAGATAAATAATATATACAGGATATATATAAACCGGCTGAAATGTTTTGAAATCACTTGTACCCCACCTGATCGAAAAAATCCAGTCTCTGCCTTTGTCAATTTGTGTCTTGTTAAAGATTTAAATCCTTGCCACCAAGATGCTCCTCTGTAGGTCATGGATTATGGAAAGTGAAACTTAAATCTATAGGTGTGGTTGGATTTATTCACGCACGTTAAAATATTTATTTAAAGCTTCTTTCTTTTCAAATTCTTATTTTGAGCATTATCTTCATAGGCTGTACTTATTGGGAGAAAACCAGTAGTTCTATGTGAAATCAGACATTTGAGCACCTCCATATAGCCAAAATGCCATGATCATAACACCTCTGCGAATATTCGACTGTGAGATTGGTAGTCGAATCAGGCATCTCCTATTGAAGCATTGAATCGTCGACTACTCGGGGTCACCGCTAATATGTATATATATATATATATATATATATATATATATATATATATATATATATATATATATATATATATATATATACATACAGGTGCATCTCAATAAATTAGAATGTCGTGGAAAAGTGCATTTATTTCAGTAATTCAACTCAAATTGTGAAACTCGTATTAAATAAATTCAGTGCACACAGACTGAAGTAGTTTAAGTCTTTGGTTCTTTTAATTGTGATGATTTTGGCTCACTTTTAACAAAAACCCACCAATTCACAATCTCAAAAAATTAGAATATGGTGACATGCCAATCAGCTAATCAACTCAAAACACCTGCAAAGGTTTCCTGAGCCTTCAAAATGATCTCTTAGTTTGGTTCACTAGGCTACACAATCATGGGGAAGACTGCTGATCTGACAGTTGTTCAGAAGACAATCACTGACACCCTTCACAAGGAGGGTAAGCCACAAACATTCATTGCCAAAGAAGCTGGCTGTTCACAGAGTGCTGTATCCAAGCATGTTAACAGAAAGTTGAGTGGAAAGAAAAAGTGTGGAAGAAAAAGATGCACAACCAACTGAGATAACCACAGCCTTATGAGGATTGTCAAGCAAAATCGATTCAAGAATTTGGGTGAACTTCACAAGGAATGGACTGAGGCTGGTGTCAAGGCATCAAGAGCCACCACACACAGACGTGTCAAGGAATTTGGCTACAGTTGTCGTATTCCTCTTGTTAAGCCACTCCTGAACCACAGACAATGTCAGAGGTGTCTTACCTGAGCTAAAGAGAAGAAGAACTGGACTGTTGCCCAGTGGTCCAAAGTCCTCTTTTCAGATGAGAGCAAGTTTTGTATTTCTTTTGGAAACCAAGGTCCTAGAGTCTGGAGGAAGGGTGGAGAAGCTCATAGCCCAAGTTGCTTGAAGTCCAGTGTTAAGTTTCCACAGTTTGTGATGATTTGTCATCTGCTGGTGTTGGTCCATTGTGTTTTTTGAAAACCAAAAAACTGCACCCGTTTTGGAGCACTTCATGCTTCCTTCTGCTGACCAGCTTTTTAAAGATGCTGATTTCATTTTCCAGCAGGATTTGGCTCCTGCCCACACTGCCAAAAGCACCAAAAGTTGGTTAAATGACCATGGTGTTGGTGTGCTTGACTGGCCAGCAAACTCACCAGACCTGAGCCCCATAGATTTTCTATGGGGTATTGTCAAGAGGAAAATGAGAAACAAGAGACCAAAAAATGCAGATGAGCTGAAGGTCACTGTCAAAGAAACCCGAGCTTCCATACCACCTCAGCAGTGCCACAAACTGATCACCTCCATGCCACGCCGAATTGAGGCAGTAATTAAAGCAAAAGGAGCCCCTACCAAGTACTGAGTACAAATACAGTTGATGAACATACTTTCCAGAAGGCCAACAATTCACTAAAAATGTTTTTTTTTGTCTTATGAAGTATTCTAATTTGTTGAGATTGGTGGGTTTTTGTTAAATGTGAGCCAAAATCATCACAATTAAAAGAACCAAAGACTTAAAGTACTTCAGTCTGTGTGCACTGAATTTATTTAACCCCCTGGGGTCTGAGGTGATTTTGGGACCCTTGAGACGTTTTGACATGCCCTGATATTTGTGCTTATTTCAGCTACTTAAAACATACTATTGACCAACATGTAATTTGTTTGTATTCAGCACAAACTGTGCTACAATAATATGTGACCCTGATGGATGTACATGTTTGCATTTTTTAGAAAAACAATATTATGCGTGGTTAGTAAGTTTTGGGGGAAAAAATGTAGCTGAAATAAGGCCATAAAACCCACACTAAATAATTCTGAATAAGAGTTTTGAGTAATTAGTCTTGTAGGCTAGAATATTTACTTCAAAATTATGTGAAAATCATTCAGCTTACTCATTCACAGAAAACAATATATTGATTTAAATTTTTAAAGACATGTTTTGTGATTGAAAGCCAATATGCGAGGGAGTGGCAATGGCCCTGAATATTAAGTGATTCTCCCCTGAGAGACAAAGGGCCCTCCCCTAATGGCCTCTAATGGCCCATCAGTGTGACTGTGACTTTGAGGCAGGTAAGACAGAATGTGAGGAGACTGAAAAAATGGGTTGTTTAAATTATTTGTATTTTATTTACAACACAGTATAATCAAAACATACATAATGAAGGTCAAAGACACATTGTGCACATTGACCACAGAGATGTGAACAGACTTTGAGTCATTCCTGCAACAGATTCTGTCCAACAAGTGAAACAAGTAAATCATACCTGATATTTACGTGTGTTATTTAAGTGTTTCTGCTTCTTTCCATGGATTCAAGAAGAAAAAAAAACATAATCAGTAGTCAAGGAGCTTGTTTTACCATAGAATATCAGTGTAGTTGAACATCTGATGTTGGTACAGCGCTCTCAGAGGAAAACAGTTTGAAGAAAGTCATCAGGATTCATCTGTGGTTCAGGTACCTGATTCACTAAAATACAAACAACCAAAAAACAAACAAACAAAAAAAAAAACAAAACAAAACAAAAAAAAACATTTGTGAGCATGTTAATATCAGGAGCATCTGTAGGTTTTGTAGCCATAGACTCACGCATGCTTTGTATTATCATTAAAAAAAAAAAGACATTTTATATCTGAGAAACTAATTATTATTGTTTAGCATGTTATTAAAATCTATTTCTGAACAGAGTAGGCTATTAATAATAAACATGTTCTAAACATACTTAGACTCGTAGCATTGATCATGTTACAGTGTACACTCATATTACTTTTATTGTTTTATATAGAGCATGAAAACATCATCGCGCCGTAATCAATTTAAATACAATGAATTGCCTTTCATATTCAAAATGTTTTACTCGATTTCAAACATTGTAGTCAGGAATTATAGTTTGGGAAAAACCCAACTATGATTTTGTTGTCATATAGCCTAGTATGTATGGTTTTATAGTAGCCTATGATATGATTCTGTAGCCATAGACTCACACATGCTTTGTACTATAAAAAAGGATATTTTACATCTGAGAAACTAATTATTATTGTTTAGCATGTTATTAAAATCTATTTGTGAACAGAGTATTAATAATAAACATGGTCTAAACATTCTTAGATGCCTAGCATTCATCATGTTGTAGTTTGGGAACAACCTAACTAGTAAATGTGTTCTTGTTTATGTCACAATAACACGTTAACTAATGCAAAAAAGAAACATTACTTACTCATCAGATTGATCTCCTCTACTCGATGAAATCTTGTTCTTCTTTTGAGGGAAATCCAGCCTTTACTCAGCGCGTCTTCTTGCAGAAACGGACAGTAGCCGCGATGAACGAACTCCTCATGCTTTGTTTATGTTGGGTGTTTACATGCGCACGTGTCTCACGTGGATATTTACATATGAACGGCTCGAGCCGTGAGGGGGACGGGATTGCATTAAAGATAATGAGTTAGACGGGAAAGACTGAACATCCGTATGGTTTCATACGGATTACTTTATCACAGAATATTTGTTTTTGATAAGACTTACTTCATTTAAAATTAGACACTTCAAGCTTTCTATAGATATAACTCCCATGTCTCCGTGTTGAGATTTTGCCGAGTTACAGTTCTTTTTAGTGACGCATATCTAAAAGCAGCTCACGGAGACGGTGAAGACAGAGAGCGCACCCTGTTTGTTTTCTTTATTTTCCAAAACCACAACATTTTGTTTTTATTGAGTGTACCCGAAAAAAAATAGATACTTCAAAGTTTCAATTGATGTATAACACTTATCTGTATGACCAAAATCGATGGAGTATTTTTAGTGTCTTTCACACTGATAAGAAAAAAAATGAGCCCGTCTGGGGGTTAATACACGAGTTTCACAATTTGAGTTGAATTACTGAAATAAATGAACTTTTCCACGACACTCTAATTTATTGAGATGCACCTGTATATATATATACATACATACATTCATTCATTCATTCATTCATTCATTCATACATTCATTCATGTATTTATTGTTATTTTTACATTTTTAATGCTTAAAGTATTTAAAACGTTGTGTCCCTGAATTGAATGTCCCCCCTGTTACTCTGATGAAAAGTCCCTATGAACATGGCCCTTGAATGTTTCTCTAATAACATGACTCACAGGAAGTATAACACTTTTTGATGGCAAACAAGAAGCAGAGTAAGTAACAATCTTTAATTCACCCTTTTTTCAGTGTTTTAGAATGATTCACTGATGCGGTAAAGCATAACATGTCCACTCTGTTGTGCTTATTTCTAGTGGAAACTGGTAATTTTTTGTCATTTTGAAAATATGGTTAATACACTACGCACTAGCTTGTTGTTCATCACGAGTAGCAATGGCTGACTTTAGCATAAAATGTCCCATAAAATGTCCCTTTAGCATAAAATGTCCACCCTGTTACTGTTTTGCACTGTAACAGGGTGGACATATTATAACATTTCATGTAAAAATTACATAAATAAGTATTTAAAGCACTTATGATTAATTTATTAGGCATTTAAAAGAAAGAGTTGCTTAAGTACTATGCATATTTTTGTCAGGAAATAGCACTGTTGTCTGCTGCAGAAAAGCAGCGAAGCTACAGGGCTCGTTGTGATGCAGACCCCGAAAGAAGGCAGATATACCTCAATAAAAAGAAGGAGAGGTGGAGAAAGTACATAAAGGAAGGAAGAAAAAAGAGAGTGTTAGAACTCAGATACCGTTCAGGAAGAAACGGTAATAAATTATCTTGACTTTGCCATTACAATCTGTGTGTGTGTCTCTGTTGTGTGTGTTCATGTCTGTGTGTGTGTGTACTGGTATTCCCTCCATTATCGGGTCCAAATGTCACCACAGGTATAGTAATAACAGTAAACTTTGATCTTGTGGGGACATTTATTTGGTTCCCATGAGGGAAAAAAGCTAATACACTAAGTCGTACAGAATGAAGTGTTTTGAAAACCTAAAATACATGTAGTTCCCTGTCGATACTTCACTCGTACTGCATCTGCTAAGATGCTATGGAAAAAGTCCTTTTCTCTCCTTACCTGAAGCCTTTTTTCAATCACACAGTGTAACTGCACAGCAATTGGTTCGTGCAGTAGTTTAAAGAAATGAACCAATTGCTCGGCGGCAAAGCTATACAAGCCTATGGTGATGAAGCCTATGGGTGCTTTGCCACAGGGTCCTCAGATTTCTTCTCCTTCAGTGATGAGGATCATCTATCTCTTCACTGATTCTGCGATCAGGAAGCCAAAGAAGGAAGAATCTCAACCTGCAGCTCGCCGCCATAGAAGAGCCCGGCAGTGGAAGAAGCGAGAAGCCTTCCTCTGCTGCTATCCAATGTGCTAAAAGAGCAAATTTCCTAGCGACATTGTTGCAAATGTCGCACTGCAAGTGTGGCTCGTGCAGAGAATCCTGCATGATGCAGAAGGGCAGTGAGCGCGTCGCCTGTCTGGGCAACGCCCACACAGAGACTGCGAACTTACTGAGATGGAATGCTTTCACTGAGAGCATGAGTCTCGCTCTTCTCCTCTCGTGGTGCACCTTCTATGAAGGCAGCTCCGCTCTCCCGTTTCTCCTCTCTCAGCAAAGCTCGGAGAAAGGAACAACAGAGCCACGGAGCTGAGCAGCTGGGTTTGAGTGATCCCACGCTGCCACAAGCCTGATCCGCCGGTGTGTTTACACGTGAGAATCAGTACCGCTCGTTACATCGAGCAGCTCTATCCTCTTAGGCAGATCGGAGTAGAAAGCTGTCACCTCTTATCGCTGACAGCTTTGCATTTGTGTGTGTGTCGCTGAAGCTGTGCTCACAAATACAGACTGCTTTCACTGAAAGCCGGAGTTTGTCCCTGAATCGCTCGTGAATCTCCTTTTTATGAAGGTGGCCCCGCCTCTCCCGCTCTCATGTTTCTCTTCTCCCAGTCACCTCGGAGAAAGAAACAATGAACTCGAGGGGCTGAGCGATCAGGTTTGAGTGATTTTCACGCCGGCACACATCCCGCGTGCTCACTTTGATCTGCCAGCGTGTGTTAAAAACATAACGATTAGCGCCCCTCATTACATTGAGTAGCTCAATCCTTCTGGCAGAAGAACACTCTGGAAGAACCAACACTGGTTTGCAGAGCTGTCTCGGCTGCTTGTACCAGCCCCTTGGCCAATTCTCCTGAGATAGGATCTCCTCTCTCAAGCGAACAGGACAATATGGCACCCCTGGCCTGTGCTGTGGGCTCTGCACCTTTGGCCGCTCGATGGGAGCCTGCAAGCCTCCCAGAGCGTGTGTTAAACACTATTTCAGAGGCTACAGCCCCGTCTACAAGACGCCTCTATGCCCAGAAGTGGTCAGTTTTCTCCGTTTGGAGCCTAAACTGCAGAGAAGACCCATCTACCTCTGACTTATCAGTGGTTTTGTCCTTCCTACAAGAGCTGCTGGATAAGGGACGCTCCCCAGCCACACTCAAGGTCTATGTAGCAGCTACAGCGACCTCTCATGCCCCTATAGCGGGCCAATTGGTGTGCTGGAACAACTTAGTTGTCCGTTTCTTCAGGGGGGCCAGGAGGCTGAATCCGCTTCGCCTCCTCACTGTCCCTACATGGGATCTGCCAACTGTGCTGAGGGCCCTGAAGGGCCCTCCCTTTGAGCCGCTACAATCTGCTAACCTTCGGTCCCTGTCGCTAAAGACTGCTCTGCTTCTAGCATTAGCATCGGTCAAGCGAATAGGAGATCTGCAAGTGCTCTCTGTAAGCCCCACCTGCCTGGAACAACTGTTTGTTAGCATCAGTAACAGCACCAAAGGGTACCCGGTCACGAAGCAGAGGCTTTCTAGGTGGATAGTTGACTCTTCCTCTTACTCTTCTTTGGGCCTGCAATGCCCCATTGGAGTACGATCCCATTCCACCAGAGGCATCGCCTCATCTTGGGCATGGTCTAGCGGTGTGTCCATCACAGAGATCTGTGCGGCAGCCGGCTGGGCCTCGCCGTCCACATTTGCTTAGTTTTATAACCTAGACGTTCCTTCCTTGCAGACCAGAGTCCTTTCTACTTAAGTGTGCACACACTTAAACAGCTAATTATGCAGTCGCTCCTCTACCATAGCACGGTGTGATTGTACTGGTTTCCATAGTGTCTTAGCAGACGCAGTATGAGTGAAGAATTGATAGGGAACATACTCGGTTACTCACATAACCTTGGTTCCCTGAGATACGGGAAGAAGTACTGCGTTGCTAGCCGTGCTATGTAGCTGCATGACTCAGTCGTCGCTTCAGTTGAAGTAACCTGAGGATCTTGTGGCGAAGCGCCCGTTTATATAGCCAGATGACCTCGCCCATTCTGGCAGGCTGTGGCGGCCTTTGTCGCCATAGGCTCGTTTAACTCCGCCGCCGAGCCATTGGTTAGTTTCTTTAACCTGCTAACCCGCACCTGGACGCCAGCGCACTGAACGCTCTTTGTTTGGATGTGTCAATGTTTACGAATAGATTAAATGAAACGGGACAAAATTAATCTTGACAAACTATATATCATTATAAAGGTCTAAGCCTCAAGCATCGATGATAGATCGCTGTTTTTCAATGGAAAGTTTATAAGGAATGTATTTACTAAATTTGTGTAAGCAGTACACATCAAAACATGCATAATAAAAACACAGTACGTACCAGATTCATCGTAATAATGAGTCATAAACACATCCACTGCAGTAAATCCCGGTTTAGTTAGAGAGGTAAGAGTCCACTGAACAACATCCCATAGAGCACTTTTAGTCCAACGAAACAATAACATTGCAATATGGATGGTTATTCCTTTGTTTACGTCTCATTTCTTTGGGGAGAGTTATTGTTTGTATCCATTGATAATAACTTGCACTCAAAAAACTTTGGTAGTAAAAAGTAACATGGTTTTGTAGAATACAGTGTCACAAACAGAATGAGATCATCCACAAAAAAAAAAAAAAAAGTCAAAGATAAGCGGAATATTGTTTATTTGAATTCTGGCGCTCTCTCGTGACGGCTCGTGACCCACGCTGTGACGCACCTGTCATCTGATGGGGGCGTAGCATTCAGCTTTTTGCACAAATAATTATTTTTTCCTATTCAACACCTTTCATTTAAGTGTGCGTGTATTGTGGGGAATGTGGCTGTATCTGTATGATTACCATCTGTATGAACGCCCATCAGCGTGTGATTACTGACTGTCTGTCCAGCAATCATTGTGAATCCTGTATGTCTGCTAATCAGAGTATGTGACATACAAAGTTAATTCTTTTTTTTTTTTTCTTTTTATTACTCAAAAATTATTCTTATTGTATTTTTCTAGTGCTCAAATACAGGTGCATCTCAATGAATTAGAATGTCGTGGAAAAGTTCATTTATTTCACTAACTCAACTCAAATTGTGAAACTTAAAATTCAATGCACACAGACTGAAGTAGTTTAAGTCTTTGGTTCTTTTAATTGTGATGATTTTGGCTCACATTTAACAAAACCCACCAATTCACTATCTCAACAAATTAGAATATGGTGACATGCCAATCAGATAATCAACTCAAAACACCTGCAAAGGTTTCCTGAACCTTCAAAATGGTTACACAATAGCCTATACAATCATGGGGAAGACTGCTGATCTGACAGTTGTCCAGAAGACAATTATTGACACCCTCCACAAAGAGGGTAAGTCACAGAAGGCCACTACTGAATGGTTGGCTGTTCACAGAGTGCTGTATCAAAGCATATTAAATGAAAAGTTGACTGGAAGGAAGAAATGTGGTAGGAAAAGGTGCACGAGCAACATTCTCAAGCTTGTGGTGCATGACCACAAGCTTGAGAATACTGTCAAACAAAGCTGATTCAAACACTTGAGAGAGCTTCACAAGGAGTGGACTGAAGCTGGAGTCAGTGATCAAGAGTCACCACGCTCAGACGTCTTCAGGAAAAGGGCTACCAAGCCACTTCTGAAACAGAAACAATGTCAGAAGCATCTTACCTGGGCTAAGGAGGAAAAAAAAAAAACTGGACTGTTGCTCAGTGGTCCAAAGTCCTCTTTTCAGATAAAAGTAAATTTTGCATTTCATTTGGAAATCAAGGTCCCAGAGTCTGGAGGAAGACTGGAGAGGCACAGAATCGAAGCTGCTTGAAGCCCAGTGTGAAGTTTCCACAGTCAGTGATGAATTGGGCTGCCATTTCATCTGCTGGTGTTGGTCCATTGTGTTTTCTGAAGTCCACAGTCAACACAGCCATCTACCAGGACATTTTAGAGCACTTCATGCTTCCTTCTGCTGACAAGCTTTATGGAGATGCTGATATCATTTTCCAGCAGGACTTGGCACCTGCCCACACTGCCAAAAACACCAAAAGTTGGTTAAATGACCATGGTGTTGGTGTGCTTGACTGGCCAGCAAACTCACCAGACCTGAATCTCATAGAGAATCTACAGGGTATTGTCAAGAGGAAGATGAGAGACACCAGACTCAACAATGCAGATGAGCTGAAGGCCACTGTCAAAGAAACCTGGGCTTCCATAGCACCTCAGCAGTGCCACAGACTGATCACCTCCATGCCACGCCGAATTGAGGCAGTAATTAAAGCAAAAGGATCCCCTATCAAGTATTGAGTACATATACAGTAAATGAACATACTTTCATACAGAACATACAGAAGGCCAACAATTCACTAAAAATTTTTTTTTTTAATTTTTTTTTTTTTATTGGTCTTATGAAGTATTCTAATTTGTTGAGATAGTGAATTGGTGGGTTTTTGTTAAACGTGAGCCAAAATCATCACAATTAAAAGAACCAAAGACTTAAATTACTTCAGTCTGTGTGCATTGAATTTATTTAATACACAAGTTTCACAATTTGAGTTGAGTTAGTGAAATAAATGAACTTTTCCACGACATTCTAATTTATTGAGATGCACCTGTATATCACTCATATATCTGCGGGTCCCTGATTCGTCTGGTATGCCATGGTCATCTTCAGTCTCGCTCTTGTGGTCATCCGTCTTGTCTGCCCTGCTCTGGTGGTCTTCTGCTCTGCCGTGGAGGTCTCCCGCTCTGTCTGCTCTGCCCTGGTGGGCTTCTGCTTCGTCTGTTCCGCCGTGGAGGTCTCCCGCTCCATCTGCT
This sequence comes from Spinibarbus caldwelli, assembly GCA_039654775.1. Lineage (NCBI taxonomy): Eukaryota > Metazoa > Chordata > Actinopteri > Cypriniformes > Cyprinidae > Spinibarbus > Spinibarbus caldwelli. The sequence goes on from CM077238.1 coordinate 23,054,167, forward strand.
CCGCCCTGGTGGGCTCCTGCTCTGTCTGCTCCACCCTGGTGGGCTCCTGCTCTGTCTGCTCTGCCGTGGAGGTCATCTGCTCCATCTGCTCTGCCCTGGTGGGCTCCTGCCCTGTCTGCTCTGCTGTGGAGGTCTTCTGCCCTGCCCTGGTGGGCTTCTGCTCCACCGTGGGGATCTTCGGACCTGTCTGTTCTGCTGTGGTGGTCCTCAACTCCACTAGGACTGCCGGCTCCATCCTGGTTCCCTGCTCTGCCGGTCTTGCCTCAGTCCCAAGGTCCTACACCTCCACTGATTTCCTAGTATCTTGGACTAACCCTTTGCTTGCTGTTTCGGACTGTGTTTGCTCCTCGCCTGGACTATTACTCATGTTTACAGATTACCTCTCTTGTCAAGCCCTTTGGATAACGTTTGCTGTCGTCTGACTCTATCCCGTTTAGGATTGGTTTTTTGTCTTGCCTGTGCCATACCTATTTGCTGTTATTCAACCCTGCCTGTGTTTTGAACATGTTTATCAATAAAAGCTTGCACGTGGATCCGCACGCCTCTCCTCTCGTCAGCTCCGTAACATGTATATATTTTCTATACATACAATTTATCTGTTGTAGTGATTGTAAATTGTAAAAATATGCTTATTGTATATGACAATATGTTAACATTTACTGATGTTCAGTGGTGTGATGTCCACCCTGTTATGTCTTGTCCACCCTGTTTGCCCTCTGTTACCTGTTACCTCTGTTTTTTTGTTTGTTTGTTTGTTTGTTTTAATGTTAATAAAATAAGTACAACAAATGTTAGCATATCTTTCTGAAATGGTAATGAAATGAGAATGAAATGGTAAAATTGAATGATTTAAAATGGTGCCAAAATTCTATAGAAATTTATTTTTATTCTAAAAGAAATGTGCTGAATAACACTGTGTCTTAAAATACAACAACTTTTTTCAGGATAATGACTGATTATGAACACTTTTTTTTTAATTAATTTGTGAGGAAAAGAGAGGGACATGTTAGAAATAAACAAACTACAGCAGAGGTGAAATGCAATAATAATAATAATAATAATAATAATAATATACAAAACATACAACAAATCTTAAGATACCAGAATTCATATTTTTAGGTTTTACAGATGCATTATGATATAGTTGAAATATATTGTGAAAAATGCATATAAAGTTATTTAATAAGATTTCTCAGATCACCTGTGTTTCCTGCATCTGTCAGCAGCTCACATTACAAATTTTCTTGTATCTTCCCCTGTTTTAGGTATTTTTTTCTGACGTTCCTGAAATCACAGTACAATTTATCAATATTTGTTTGATAATGAATATTCAAAACGTGTTTGAAATAGTTTCAGGCCATTAGTTCATGTAAGTGACGTCACCAATTGACCCCACAGTAAGGACTTTTAGGTTAAATTAATTAGCTTATAGTGACTTCCATTTATCTATTGACAAAGTATCAGCAAAACATTTACAAAACTATCAAAGCTGCTCATCTACACATAAAAGATGCTTAAAAGCTCAAACGTTCATTAATAAGAGCTCAAATCTATAGTTAGCTTACCTCTAATTGTTAGCCTCTATAGCAAGTTAACGGTTGTGATGCTAATGGTCTTTCTGAAGACACTAAACCATTCCTGTAAAGTAAAGATTCAACATTTACATTTACATTTACATTTAGTCATTTTGCAGACGCTTTTATCCAAAGCGACTTACAATTGGGGAATACATAAAGCGATTCGTCTTGAAGAGGCAATCAGACAGAGGAAGTGCTCGTAACAACAAGTCTCAGGCATTGTTCAAATAAGTACAAGCTAGAAAGGAAAGGAATAAATAAAGAGAAAGAATTTTTTTTTTATTTTTTTTTTTTTATAAAGTTTAGGATGAAGTCAAGTAGTGCTGAAAGAGATGAGTTTTCAGTTGTTGCTTGAAGATTGATAGGGATCCAGCAATCCGGATAGGGGTGGGAAGATCATTCCACCAGCCAGGAATGGTGAATGAGAATGTTCTGGAGAGTGATTTTGAGCCTTTCTGTGATGGTACCACGAGGCGTCGCTCACTAGCAGATCTCAGACTTCTGGAGGGGGTGTAGATTCGTAATAGTGAGTGGAAGTAGGCGGGTGCTGAGCCTGTGGTTGTTCTATATGCAAGCATCAGTGTCTTGAACTTGATCTGAGCTGCAACTGGTAGCCAGTGCAAGGAGATAAAGAGAGGTGTAACATGGGCTCTTTTGGGCTCATTGAAGACCAGACGTGCCGCTGCATTCTGAATCATTTGTAGAGGTTTGATTGTGTTTGATGGAAGTCCAGCCAGAAGAGCATTGCAGTAGTCCAGCCTAGAAATGACAAGGGCCTGGACAAGAAGTTGTGCACCATGCTCTGTCAGAAAGGGCCTGATCTTTCTGATGTTGTGTAGTGCAAACCTGCAAGATCGAGCAGTCTTTGCAATGTACTCTTTGAAGGTCAACTGGTCATCAAAGATTACACCGAGATTTCTGACCGAAGTTGATGGGGCAATTGTTGATGAACCTAACTGAATCGTGAAGTCATGCTGTAGGATTGGAGTAGCAGGGAAGACAAGAAGCTCAGTCTTTGCCAGGTTGAGCTGTAGGTGATGTTCTTTCATCCATGCCGAGATGTCCGCCAGGCAGCCTGAGATTCGTGCAGCTACTGTTGGATCATCTGGTTGAAAAGAGAGATAGAGCTGTGTGTCATCAGCGTAGCAATGGTAGGAGAAGCCATGTGCCTGTATGATGGGACTCAGTGATGTCGTGTATGTGGAGAAGAGGAGGGGTCCAAGAACCGATCCCTGAGGAACCCCAGTGACCAGTTGATGTGCTTTGGATACCTCCCCTCCCCAGGCCACCCTGAAAGACCTACCAGTGAGATAGGATTCAAACCAGCGAAGTGGAATCCCAGTGATGCCCAGAGATGAGAGGGTAGACAGGAGGATCTGATGATTAACAGTGTCAAACGCAGCAGATAGATCCAGCAGAATGAGGGCTGATGATTTGGAGTCTGCTTTTGCAATTCGCAGGGCTGAGTAGCGCAGTCTCAGTTGAATGGCCACTCCTGAAACCTGACTGTTTAGCATCCAGTTTGTTGTTCTGTGAAAGAAACAATGAGACCTGGTTGAAGACAACTCGTTCGAGTGTTTTCACTATGAATGGAAGGAGAGAGACAGGTCTGTAGTTTTCAGTAAGAGAAGTGTTTAATGTAGGTTTCTTGAGCAGTGGGGTTACCCGAGCCTGCTTGAACGCAGTGGGGAAAATGCCTGTGAGGAGAGATGTGTTGATGATGTGTGTGAGTGCTGGTAAGAGTGTGGGAGAGATTGCTTGGAGAAGGTGTGATGGGATTGGGTCTAGAGGACATGTTGTAGGATGGCTGGAGAGGAGAAGTTTGGATACCTCTGCCTCAGTGAGTGGACAGAAGGAGAAGATGGGAGTTTTAGCAGTGGATGTGGTTGGTTGGAGGTCGTGTGTGTGTGGAGGAGAGAACTGACTACTGATTGTTCTAGTTTTGCCTGTAAAAAAAGTGGCAAAGTCATCAGCTGTTATAGAAGTGGTGGGAGGTGGTGGAGGGGGACAGAGGAGAGAATTAAATGTTCTGAAGAGATTACGCATGTCTGGAGCGCTGTTGATCTTGTCGTGGAAATGTGAGGATTTGGCAGTGTGGACTTCAGCAGAGAAAGATGAGAGCAAAGACTGATACCTACTCCGGTCCGACGGATCGTTTGATTTGCGCCATTTTCTCTCTGCCGCTCTGAGTTTGGTCCGATGTTCACGAAGAACATCGGATAACCAGGGGTTAGAAGGGGCAACCCGTGTTGGGCTGGAGGAGAGAGGACAAATGTCGTCAAGACAAGAGGTTAAGGTCTGGCATAGAGTGTCAGTAGCTGCATTCACATCCAGAGATGAGAAATGGGTAGGTGAGGGAAGAGAGGAGGATACTACAGAGGAAAGATGTGAGGGAGAAAGGGAGCGTAGGTTTCGTCTAAAAGTAACCGGTAAGGGGGTTGATGGCACACGGGTATCAAAAAGTAATGTAAATGAAATGAAGAAATGGTCAGAGATATGTAGTGGTTGCACCAGAATGTTATCTGCAGTGCAATTGTGTGTGTAAATTAAATCAAGTTGGTTGCCTGATTTGTGCGTGCTAGAAGTGGTAAGGTGTTTGAGATCAAATGAAGCTAGGAGTGAATGGAAGTCTGTAGCATAAGGCTTGTCTAGATGAATGTTGAAATCGCCAAAGACTAAGAGTGGAGTGCCAACCTCCATGAAAGAGGACAGCAGCCCGTCCAGCTCCTCTAGGAAGGTGGCTAGAATTTGGCCAGGGGGACGGTAAATTACCACAATCTGGAGTTTTATAGGAGCTGTTACAGTAATCGCATGACATCCATGTGGTGAAATCGCATGTGGCCGTTTGTCCTCACGCAAACGCTGCACCAGCTCACTGAAGCCGAACATTTTGAAAACTCCTGCCAGGGTGAAGATTTTCAAACTCCGGTTGCAGTGTTATCGTGTAGACAGCAAAACCGGAGTTTTTGGCAGGTGACATCGGAGCCTGCGCTGTTATCTCCGCCTACTGAAAACTTTTCCAGGCTTCTGATTGGCCATCAGGCCTAAAACACAAAGTTACGCATTTACATAAATAGTACATACAAGTCAAATAAAATGTCCTGAAACTTCATGATGTATTGTTTAGTAGGCCTATATCAAACTGTAAATTGAATGAAAATATGAAAGCAGTGAATGCAAAACACTGTTTGAAGTCAGTTGTATATAATAAAACAACAGGATATACTAATCTATAATATAACATAATATCATATCATATGAGGCATGAATATAATTTAACATGTAAACACAATTAAACACACAATATGAGATTTATGTTATGCATTTTAAAACTATATTTTCAAGATGTATTTCAATATATTTAACAGTGTTTCACATATACACTATGTGTATATATTTCCTTTCTGTATGGGAAAACATTGGGATTTTAGTCAAAAATATTTGAAATGGATTTTAAATGGGGGTCAAGATCGGCAATACTTATGTGGCCCACATATCTATATTTGACATCTGGGCTAAATACTACATTTGACATCTGGCCCATGTCTTGTGCGCCGTCTTAAACCCGGTACCACCTCTGCCAAACCCGGCTGTATGCCAGTGCTGGATGAATGGCAGATGTATATAACAACAGGATATACTTACTATTCTATAATATACTATATAATATCATATGTGTGAGGAGTCAGAAGCGTATTGATCCATCTGCAGTTTATTAGACAAAACATGGTACAGGGCAATGCAGAAAACAGTAGAAGCAAAGGGGAAACACCAGTTAACATATCCAGAGAGCGGGCAGAAAGTTAGGGCAGGCGGCGAGCAAACATCCAGTAAACAGGCTAAGGGTTGGGGCTGGCAGTAATGATCAGAATATAGGATAAACAGTCCAGGTCAAAACACAGATAGGCAGAGTAACAGGAAAATGTTCAGAAATGACAACCGTGGCTAATCAAGACTTCGCACTGAAGAGCTGGTGAGAGTGTCTTTCATGTGAGAGTGAATGAGTGTGTAACTGACGACAGGTGCAAGGTGATCAGTCCCAGGTATGAGGGATGATGGGAATTGGAGTCCAAATGAAGTTAATACTCGGGTGAAGGCTCCCTCTGGTGGTGCGAGAGATATGGTGTGGAAGCCTCTCTTGTAACAGAGCCCCCACCCTGCGAGCGACTCCTGACGCGAGGAGGTAAGCGACGCCGGTGTCTACATCGTGGTCGAGGGGCCGGCTTCCCCAGGTGTGTCCTATGAAACTCATCAGTGAGTGTGGGGTCGAGAATGTCCCTTGCGTTGACCCAGAACCGTTCCTCCGGGCCATACCCCTCCCAGTCAACCAGATACTGAAGTAACCCGCCCCGGCGTCGAGAGTCCAGTAGTTCTCTGACCTGATACACCTCCTCGTCATCGACCAGAATGGGCGGGGGCAACTGGACCTCGGTTCCTTCATTCTCCCGACCCTCTCTCGGACCACCAGCAGGTTTCAACAGCGAAATATGAAAAGTGGGAGAAATGCGATAGTTAGCAGGTAGTTCTAAACGGCCAGAAACTGGCATAATTTGTCTGATAATTTTTGAATGGGCCCACATACCTAGGACTGAGTTTCTTGCAGGGAAGTCTGAGGCGAATGTCTCTGGTGGATAGCCATACTCATTGACCTGGGGCGTACTCTGGACCTGGGCGACAGTGACTGTTAGCCTGTTCCTCTTGCCGTCTCACAGCTCTTTGAAGATGAATGCGTGCTTGATTCCAAGTTTCCTCACTGCGCCGTAACCACTCTGTGACAGCGGGAAGATCTGAAGGTTCTCCTGACCAAGGGAAAAGGGGTGGTTGGTAGCCCAATACACATTTGAAAGGTGTTAGACCAGTTGCAGGTTTCTGAAGGGAATTCTGTGCATACTCGGCCCACATCAAATATTTGCTCCAGTCGGTCTGGTTGTTCTGGCAGTAAGTTCTGAGAAAGCTAGTGAGCTCTTGGTTCAGTCGTTCCGTCTGTCCATTGGACTGGGGGTGATAGCCGGAGGTAAGACTGACGTTTACGTTGAGAAGTCTAAAGAAGGCTGACCAGACCCGAGATGTGAATTGTGGACCCCTATCTGATACGATGTCCTCCGGGAGGCCATAGAACCGGAACCGGGAATGAGACGGCAGGACTTGGAAAATCGGTCTACAACTGTTAGGATGGTGGTATTACCTAGTGAGTTGGGTAGATCTGTAATGAAGTCAATTGCAATATGGCACCATGGATGCTGGGGTACTGGTAGAGACTGAAGTAGGCCGGCCGGCAATTGGCGAGAAGGCTTGGAAGTGTTGCATGCCGTGCAATTATTTATGAAGATTACTGTGTCCTTGGACAATGTAGACCACCAGAACCGATCTCTGAGCAGGTGGAGGGTCGCCGAGATACCTGGATACCCCGAACTGGGATTGTCATGGACCTGATGAAGAAGTTTATCTCTGTGCTGTTCAGGAACGAACCTGAGTTGTGGAGGACATTCAGGAGGAGGAGGAGGATGATCTTGGGCGTTAGAGAGATCAATTTCAGTTATAATCAGTGTTGGGCACGTTACTTTAAAAAAGTAATTAGTTATAGTTACTAGTTACTTCTCACAAATAGTAACTGAGTTACATCATTATAAAAGTAACTAATTATCAGGGAAAGTAACTATTGCGTTACTTTTATTAAAAAAAAAAAAAAAAAAAAAAAAAAAAAAAATCAAATATAGCAAATAACTTGGATGCACCCAATATTAAATGTGTTAAATGAATGAAATTGACACTAAATAGAATAAATTATTAGAAAACATTGTACACTAATCTACACTATTTTAATATTTCTGTGGGAAAATGTGAGAGACACCTATCAAATTCAATATATTGTTGTAAATATTATCAACCAATTTATTATATATATATATATATATATATAGTTTGTAAAATTGCACAATTTTTTTTTTTTAATATCTGACACTTAGCATCAGTTAGTCAAGCATTATAATATGATATTATAATAATTTAGCATTATATGACAGAACTTTAGTAATTAAAATAACCATGAACACATATGTCATGTTGACTGAACTTAAGACTGGTGGTGGTGCTTAAGATATTGTTTGTCATTTAGTGTTTCGATAAAAGAAGAAAAAAAAAAAAAAAAAAAAAAAAAAAAAAAAAAAAACTAAAACTAAAAATACTGATAAGATAACAAAACTGCTACGAATTCTACAAAACGCACTAAGGATTAATGAGCTGCTGGGTTCATGAATATTAATCACGTTGTATGCGTTCGCTCCATATACTGTATAAAAACAGGTTCGCTCGAATTGAAAATCAAAACAGGAATGATAATAGCTGAGCGCCAGCCAATGAGATTGCCGTTTGTGCATCAAGTCAAGTCAAGTCACCTTTATTTATATAGCGCTTTTAACAATACAGATTGTGTCAAAGCACTTAACAGTATCAAATTGGAGGATAGAGTGTCAGTAATGTATAATAATAAGATTAAACACTCAATTTTCAGTTAAAGGCATTTCATTATTGAATTCAGAGATGTCATTGTCTAGCTCAGTTTAGTTTAAATAGTATATATGAAATCAAATTGACGATAATCGTTAGAAATTAAGTGTCCCCAACTGAGCAAGCCAGAGGCGACAGCGGCAAGGAACGAAAACTCCCTCTGTGACAGAATGGAGAAAAAAACCTTGGGAGAAACCAGGCTCAGTCAGGGGGCCAGTTCTCCTCTGGCCAGGATATTATCATTTATTTTTTTTACTTATTGTATTAATTAAATTTTAAATGTATAAATGTATTATATTTCTATTTTTATATTGTTGCAATTTCTAACAATAATAGTATTATGTAGTTAGGTATTTTATTATATTATAGTTATTTTGTTTAATTTTAAGTTTTATTGTATTTTTATTGTATTTAGTCCCGCCCACTACCAGAGAAACCAGCAGTTCTTAAAAGCTGAAGAGTTCCAAAGGAACGCTGTTATTTTGACAGAAAAATACAACAAAGAATATTGTTTACATGTAGCGCATCAATTCTGCATGTTATGAAAGACTCTCTTGTTCTGTATCTTTCTTTGCGCGTGTGAGACAAAGCGACGGCGAGTCGTGCGCCTTCACACTAGAGTTTACGGTACGTCAAATACAGCTACACTGTGCATTCATTCAGATAAACTGAAAAATAAAATGCTAATAATATTATAATAAGTTATAGTAACGCCATATTTTATTGTCAGTAATGGTAATGGCGTTGTAACGGGAGAAACAGTAATTTGTTTGATTACTCTTTACTGAAAAAAAAAATAACGCCGTTAGTAATGCAGTTTATTTATAACGCCGTTATTCCCATCACTGGTTATAATGTCCCATTGGACTGGTGCAACAAGCAGGTTTTCAGGAATAATATTCTCCTCTATGCTGGCGTGATCATTCCCCTCGTTCAATCGTGACAGAGCATCAGCTTTGGCGTTCTTGGACCCGGGACGGTAGGTGGCTGTGAAGCATAATCAGGTGAAGAATAGTGACCATCTAGCCTGTCGGGGATTCAGTCGTTTGGCCGATCTCAAGTATACTAGGTTCTTATGGTCAGTTAGGACGGTGAACGGACGTAATACTCCCTCTAGCCAGTGGCGCCACTCCTCCATGGCTGCTTTCATGGCCAGTAATTCACAATTTCCCACATCATAATTTCGTTCAGAGGATGACAATTTCCTGGAGAAGGCGGCACAAGGGAACATTTTGGCTGGTGATCCGTAACGTTATGACAGAATGGCCCCAATACCTGTGCTTGAAGCATCTACCTCCACAATGAATGCCAGGTTAGGATTGGGATGATGGAGGATAAGAGCTGATGTGAATCTGGTTTTGAGTTCTTGGAAGGCTTGGAGTGCCTTGGGAGACCAGGTGAGAAGTGAAGCGTTTCGTCTTGTCATGGAAGTTAATGGGGCGGCGACAGAGCTGAAATTCTTGATGAACCATCGATAGAAGTTTGCGAAGCCCAGAAAGCGTTGTAATTCCTTTACAGTACGTGGTTGTGGCCAATCAACCACTGCCTTCACCTTATTATCATCCATAGCCACTCCCTCTTGACTGATGACATATCATTTTTGGGGTATTTTGGTCTGATGGAATTCACATTTCTCTGCCTTGGCATACAGTTGATGTTGGATTAAACGTTGGAGAACAGAGCGGACGTGATGGATGTGTTCGTCGAAGGAGTTTGAATAGATGAGTATGTCGTCAATATACACCACCACCCAATGATCCAACATGTCTCTGAAGATGTCGTTAACGAAGGACTGGAAGACTGACAGACTATTGGCAAGGCCGAACGGCATAACGCAGTACTCATAGTGCCCAGTGGATGTGGAGAATGCAGTTTTCCACTCATCCCCTTCCTTGATACGAATCAAATTATATGCTGAATGCAGATCGAGCTTGGTAAAATATTTGGCTTGGCAGAGCTGTTTGAGGGCGGCAGGAACTAAAGGAAGAGGGTACCTGAACTTGATAGTGATGTCGTTGAGACCCCGGTAATTGATGCATGGTCTGAGACTGCCATCTTTCTTTTTTACAAAGAAGAAACCGGCTGAAGCTGGTGAAGTAGAGGGTCTGATGAAGCCTTTCGTTAGCTCTTCAGTGATATACCTCTTCATGGATTCTGACTCAGGTTGAGACAAAGGGAATATTCTACCCTTGGGAGGTGTGCTGTCGGGTACTAGCTTGATAGAGCAGTCAAAGGAGCGGAGAGGAGGAAGTCGTGAAGCCTTTGCTTTGCTGAATGCCTCAGAAAGATCAGCATATTCATGGGGAAGTCCAGGATTCTCGGGATCCTCTTTGGTAAGGGTGATGGTGCTGACTGGTATGGGTGAGTTGTGAATGAGACAGTGATCGTGACAGGCTGAGCTCCACTGTGTAATTTCACCTTCCTTCCAAGAGATATAGGGATTGTGTCTGCGTAGCCAGGGTAGACCGAGGACGGTTGGGAGAATCAATGACAAAAAAAACTTGAGGGTCTCGTGATGAAGTATGCCGGTTTGCATCCGTAGATCATTGGTGACATTGGTGATTTTTCCCTCTCCGAGGGGTCGGCCATCTAGCGCCTCCACTGCCAAACGAGAAGTACATGGAGTTAGAGCGAGGTGATGTTTGTGAGCAAATTCGTTAGACATAAAATTGCCCGCTGCCCCTGAGTTCAATAAAGCCTCTACAGCCACTATCTTGCTGCCGATAAACAACTTTACTGGTATTCTTACACAGGAAGTGGAATATTTGTACTGGACATAGGCACTCACCGTTCCTGAATTGGTTGCGGAGGGTTGAACTGGACACGAGGATTTGAGATGGCCGGATTTTCCACAGTACATGCACAAGTGAAGATGAATTTGGCGTTCTTGTTCCTCGGGTGACAGGCGAGTGTAACCAATTTGCATGGGCTCCGTGCTGGTAGCGAGAAATAATGGAGTGATTTGCGTTTTGCGAGCGGGTCGGCATGAGCGCACCAGGCTATCAATTTGAATGGTTAAGTCAATGAATTCATTCAGAGTTCTCCCCTCATCGCGACAGGCTAACTCGGCTTGCGGATCCAGAGTCAACCCCCGCCGAAATAGCAGCTTTAATGTGTCCTCCACCCACTCAGTTTGAGCGGCGAGTGTACGGAAAGTGAGAGCATATTCTGCGGCCGTTCTTTTTCCTTGACCCAGAGTGAGAAGTTGCTCCCCAGCGCTCCTCCCTCCGGCTGGATGTTCGAATACTTCTTTAAAACGTTGCAGGAAAATGTCAAAAGAGGGAAAAACTGACCCATCCATTCTCCAGACGGTGGTGACCCATTCCAAAGCCTTTCCAGTGAGTAAGGATCATACAAATGAGATCCTACTTGAGTCTGTGGGGTACAAGGCGGGTTGCTGATTGACGAACAGTGAACACTGTAGCAGGAATCCTTTGCATTTAGTCGGCTCACCGTCAAACTTTTCCAGGAACGCCAGTCGAGGGTTCACCGAAGGTGGTGGATTGGTCGCAGTGTTGACAGGGGCACTGATCGGAGCCGCTGCTGGTGTTGGAGGTGATATACTCAGGCCTTGCAATGTTCTCACCAACTCCTCCGTTAATGTTGTTAAGTGAACTAGTTGATGCTGGTGAATGGCCAGTTGGTTGGCTTGTGCAGATAGTTCTGACGAGAATTCCATGATCGCTGCTGGATCACTGTTTGGCGAAGTCTTCTGTGACGAGTCAGAAGCGTATTGATCCATCTGCAGTTTATTAGACAAAACATGGTACAGGGCAATGCAGAAAACAGTAGAAGCAAAGGGGACACACCAGTTAACGTATCCAGAGAGCAGGCAGAAAGTCAGGGCAGGCGGCGAACAAACACATCCAGTAAACAGGCTAAGGGTCGGGGCTGGCAGCAATAATCAGAATATAGGATAAACAGTCCAGGTCAAAACACAGATAGGCAGAGTAACAGGAAACCGCTCAGAAATGACAACCGTGGCTAATCAAGACTTCGCACTGAAGAGCTGGTGAGAGTGTCTTTTATGTGAGAGTGATTGAGTGTGTAATTGACGACAGGTGCGAGGTGATCAGTCCCAGGTATGAGGGATGATGGGAATTGGAGTCCAAATGAAGTTAATACTCGGGTGAAGGCTCCCTCTGGTGGTGCGAGAGATGTGGTGTGGGAGCCTCACTTGTAACGATATGAGGCGTGAATATGATTTTGCATATATGTAAACACATAATTAAACACACAACATGAGCTTTATGTTATGCATTTTAAAAAATATATTTTCAAAATATATTTAAAAACGTTTAACAGTGTTTCACATATATGTGAATATATTACCTTTCTGTATGGGAAAACATTGGTATTTTAGTCAAAAATATTTTAAATGGATTTTAAATGTGGGTCAAGATCGGCAATACTTATGTGGCTCACATATCTACATTTGACATCTGGCCCATGTCTTGTGTGCCGTCTTAAACCCGGTACCACCTCTGCCAAACCCGGGCCATGTTTGGCCCACATGCTGTATGCCAGTGCCAGATGAATGGCAGATGAATGGCAGATGAATATATATTATATAAAAACAACAGAATATACTATACTATTCTATAATATATTATTTAATATCATATATTACATAAATATCATATGAGGCATGAATATACTTTTGCATACAAGTAAACATAATTAAACACACAACATGAGCTTTATGTTATGCATTTTAAAAATATATTTTCAAAATATATTTAACAGTGTTTCACATATATGTGAATATATTACCTTTCTGTATGGGAAAACATTGGCATTTTACTCAAAAATATTTTAAAAGGATTTTAAATGTGGGTCAAGATCGGCAATACTTATGTGGCCCACATATCTATATTTGACATCTGGGCCAAATACTACATTTGACATCTGGCCCATGTCTTGTGTGCCATGTATGTTCTGGTAATAGCAGCCTTAGGTAAGGCTATAAAGTATATCATTGTATATTGCATATTGTTAACCTATTTAAACTTAATATTATTATTATTCTGTTTTCTTCTGAGACTGAATATTTCAACTCTTAACTCCTCCTATAGAGCTTTAAAGGGATAGTTCACCCAAAAATGAAAATTCTGTCATTAATTACCCTAATGTCATTCCAAACCTGTAAGACCTTCGTTCATTTAGCTTTGTAAAATTATGACTGAATCACTGATGTCACATGGACCATTTTAACGATGTCCTTACTATGTTTCTGTGCCTTGACCGTGGTGGTAGTACCGTTAGTGTCTTTGGAGGTTCAGAGAGCTCTCGGATTTCATTGGTGACTATGGGTTAAAATGATTATTTTGATTTTATTACATTCAGCGCAAACAGCTGTTGTTGGGGCTTGTGTTGCCTGACTGTTTGTGAGAGACTTTCATGGAGAAATGAAATGTGTAACGGCACTCAAATTCACAGAAACATAGAAACATACTGAAGTAAAAATTCAACATGTTTAGTTTATTTCTAACATGATATATTTAAGTAACATACTATGACAAGGGAGCTATTTTGCTGAATAGCTGAATATTTTCACGAGTGCACATATTACCTTGATTTTAGTTCAACAAACAAGTAAATTTTAGACACAATATTGACTGTTTTGTTCTGTTTCACCAATGAAAATAGTTCCAAAGAAAGATGACAGCAGAAGTATTTCACATTCTCCAAGCAACACTCCGCATTTTTTCAGTACAGCGTTTTGAACCAACCAATCGGTTAAATGAATAAAGCGAATTAACATCATCTACTGGCGGTTTAGTGTATTTAAAAGTAGGCTTTTTCCTCAGCATATCTTTTTTGTATAGGCCTATTCAAATTTATTGTAGTTGTAATTTTGCACTGTAAATTTAATTTGATTGGCAACAGCCCTATTGTCACGGTTTCACAGGGAGACGGATACCAGGAAAGGGGAGACGTGTCAGGAAACACTCACGCAACAGACAGATATGATGTTCAATACTGGACAGGAAACACAGGGCAGAACACTATAAAGATAATTAAACACACAGCTGGACAATAATTAACTAATAAACACAGGAACAGGAAACTAACCAAATATGGGCATACAAGAGGAAGGGAAAACACAAGACAATCCTGACATTACGGCCCCCCTCTGAAGGCGCGTCCTCACACCATATACCATCCAATGGGGAGGGGGGGGTGGGCGCTCTGGAGGTCTTCAGAAGCAAGAACACAAAGACAAGATAGACGGCCTCCAGGGCGGTGCCCATAGCATGTCAGGGAGTTCAGGAGGCCATGGCGGTGCAGAGAGCTCAGGAGGCCATGGCGGATCAACCACCGAGGCCGTGGCCCCAGCCCCGGCCACTACGGCCATAGCCATACTAATCCTGGAGGGCGCTCTGGCAGGTGCGTTCGAGGTGCAGGAACAGGAGAGAGGAGTGGAGCTGCAAACCCCGGGGGCAGCTCCATGTCCAGGAGCGCCAAGGGAGCAGCGGCCGGCGGCCTTGACTGAGCCGCGAACCACGGCATTGACTTTGCCGCGGGCGGCGGCCTTGAGTGAGCAGCGAACGGCGGCGGGCTTGGCAGCCTCACCAGGCTGTAATCCTTCCAACTGGCAGGGACGAGCCGCAGACGGCGGCAGCCTAGAGCGGTGGCCTCCATGGCGGTGTCGGTTAAGGTCCAGTATTCTGTCACGGTTTCACAGGGAAGATGGATACCAGGAATGGGGAGACGTGGAATACTTCTAAACAAGAGTCTTTAATAAATCAAACTGAATGGTACAAAGAACAGTCAGGAAACACTCACGCGACAGACAGATATGACGTTCAATACTGGACAGGAAACACAGGGCAGAACACACTATAAATACACGACGAAACAAGATAATTAAACACACACAGCTGGACAATAATTAACTAATAAACACAGGAACAGGAAACTAACCAAATATGGGCATACAAGAGGAAGGGAAACAAGACACACAAGACAATTCTGACACCTATAGTGCGTTTTGATTTTTTCTCTTATTTTTTTGTTTTGTTTTGTTAACTATTAATTTGACATTAAAGATGACGCATACATTTATTAAGGTTAAAAAAAATATTGGCCTTTATTAAGGTAAATAACATCCTGGAGTAAATATAAAAAATAAGAAGATTTAAGTACGTAAAAGCTGATAGAGCACTGTAGCATTTGGACCAATCAGACACACATTTGTTCTAACACTGATTTAACAAATAGATTAGATTTAGATTAAAACAGTCACAGACCCCTACCCAACACCAGACTCGGTGCCTGTATGTCTGTGAACGAAGTCCAGGCCCCTGGCTACCATGGCAACCAGGAGACTTTTGCTAGGCCAGATAAGCTTTACGACCTAATGGCATGCAGAGAGCTCTCTCTCTCATTACACTTTCCATAGGAAAGACATGTAATGCACATAAAAATGGACTCTTCTCTAATTAATTCATTGAAAAACCTTTCTTTGAATGAACACACATATCCTCAGGTCATGGTGTAGTGTTACTGTTCTTGTATACTGTCTTTTGTACTGTATCCTGTTTTATGCATGCTTATGATAGATCACTAGTTAATATTACCTCACTTATATCATGTTTGATCTCTATCAATTCATCTTCGGATGATCTAATTGAGAGTGTATATTATATGTTGCTACCTATGCAACATATAAGTGTTCTAAGAATCTTTAATAGTTTGTATATGAACTTCCAATCCAACCCCATGCAAATTACCATGCTCAGAGACAAAGAGTCGTAAAACCCTCCCTCCAAAGAGACTGGAGTCCATTGGCTCTTTGACTCCCCAGAGGTGTGACCTCTATACCAGATAAAGCTCTCACACACAGGTCCGGAAGGCTCTTCTAAAAAAAACCTCTCTTCTGCAAAAACTTCTTCTGCAAAAAGCTCTTCTGCTATCTTCTGACGGAGAGCCCAAACCGGTGCGGGCGCGCCTGGCAGGCCCCCAACGTAGAGCCGTGGGTGATCTCCCCAGCCTGGGAGATGACTCTTGACCACAAAGACCCAGTCTGCGGTTCTGTTAGACCCTAAGAGGATGAGGAAGATGTGAGCTAGAACTCTTCTGGACCTATAAGTTATTGTGCCAGGCTTCGTGGCCTTGTCTTTCCATTCAAACAAAGATTCTTGGATCTTAGCTGATGTCTCTTAACTCTTCTTCACTTTTCACCTGGGAAGAAACTCCCAATCACCATCGAGTCAGAACATCTTTGGAATTCATCGCTCTTCAACCCGGAAGAACGTGATCGCGAGTCCAAAAACCTTGAAACCATCAAGACTTTTCATCCGAGACCGCATTCCATCACGACAAAGGAAGTGCAAGTATAGTACATTCAACTAAACGAAACAGAGGTTTAGTATAAGTTATAGACCCCGTTATAAACGGTGCTGATGGTTTTACTCAGGTGGTTAAAAGACTTTTTCCATAACTGCATTCTCTGTTTTCTCTAATAGCTTCATTCATCCACTTTAGCTCCACTTTGTATGTATGCGTGAGTGTATGTTATTCGTTGTTTGTTTAGATTAGTTATGTGTGTTAGCGTTTAGTTAATAAAACTCTTGTGCACAAATTACGAGTTTCTGATTCTCCCTTGCATATTAATGTCCCTTTACGATTTTGACCCTTGCTACATGCTCTAATGCATTAATAGGAAGATATTTTCTGTGGCCACGGAAATATCCTTTCTTAGAGTTTATATGAATTTACACTGAATGTTCGCTGGACGAACAGATCAGCTGATGGCAATTTAACTATGCGACAGTTATTACTGTCAGCCGATATAAATAATTGTAATTAATCATAATTAATTGTAATTATTTATATACAATTCCCTTTCTGAGCTAATTTGCTACAGCACTGATGAAAATATAGCCTCTTATTATGTTTATACTACCAAAAATCTTGGTGATGCAGTGCTTTTTTGAGGATATTTTGTATGGGATATTGTCTTCTGATATGAAAAGTTCATTTAATGGTAATAATGGATAGCATTTTGATAGTGATGATATCCTCCTGATAACCATGGGAAAAAAAGTTTTGTGAAATTAGGCTTTCATTACATTACACTGTAGGGGACATTTAAATTTTTGTTTAAAAAAATAATAATTAATTAAATAAATAAATAATAATAATAATAATAATAATAAAATGGCATGAAAATACATGTATTGGCAAAAACAATTGAGATTTTTTTTTTTCCATTCACCAATCAATTTTTAGGTTTCAGGATTTTTGTTAACCAAACTTTGTATAAAGATGATTCTTAACTATTATGAAAGATAAAACATGATTTGATATGCTATTTTTTTTATTTTATTTCATTTTTTTATTCATTATGTGTGTAAAATGGCCATAAATAAATGAAAAAAGAAGTGAGATTGTAGTAATAATGGGAGTAGTAATTGGCAACATTTAGAATATCTAATATTTCATGGGAATATTGATTTAATTTCTTTCCCACTTCACTTGTTGTGTTTGCCTGATTTACATGCTGTAAGTTTTGATGTCCACTACAGTGGACAAAATACTATGCTTGGGTCTCAGGAGGATATTTTTATTTTTTTTTTTAACGTTAAATGCATTAAATATCACACATGCATGTAATATAATGTGTGTTTCCATCACAGGTTTAGTCTTAAATTTCACGAAAGGTGGAATTAAAAAGGTCTGTAGACACCCTGATATAATTCTCAAACCTTTTTTCCCCCTTTCCTCAGAATTGTAATGTGTAAACACACAGTCACAAGAAAATGTCAGAATTGTGAGCTGACATTTTTCCTGTCAGAATTTGACAATTGCAACTTTTTATCTCACAGTTCTGAGAAAAGTTTGATTGCAACATATAATCATTGCTGTTAATAGTGTTCATCGTCTGTTTGATTACATCTTTAATTGATTTTTATGGTACATCTCTGCCATATGTACATCAACTTGACATAGTCACCACTGATAAGCTACTACTAAATATATCGTAGAAACTTAATTTTCTGCAAAGCTGATTTGCAACGATTTGTATCGTGAAAAGTGCTATACAAATAAACTTGAATTTAATTGAAAAAGTCACACTCATGCATTCAAATACAGTGCCACTTTATATCTGATTTAAAACAAGCAGAAATCTGTAAGAAATGTAACGATCCATAGACAATATAAATGATGAAAATTAGCTATGTCAGAGCAATAGCCTTGTGACCCACGTTCTGATATATGCTACAGCTGTGCACAAGGTGACCCGAGTTCAAGTCTCGGCTAAAGGTTCAGGCTTTTCAAGCCAATGTCAAAGTTTGTTCACAAATTTAGCCTCTAGTTGTGTTATTAAAGTATAATGGATTATGTAGCTGTGTTTTAAATTATAGAAACAAAATAGCTACTTATAAAGTGTCATATCTATACTTTCAATAAATTAGTATTTACATATTTTCTGAATACTAATTAGGCTGGCTAATTTAGAAAGTTTTCAATGTCAGTATTGTTTGTGATCTTAAGATGTAATGTGTATTTGTATTCTTTCTGTTTACACTGTTGTATGCTCCTCTGTTATAGGCCATGAGGAAGAACTCTATCATGCACACAGAGAATAGAGCTCAGTGCTGCTAACTGGGAGAGCAGCTGGAAAACTGGAGGAGAAGAACAGTTGAACACCTATTAATACAGACAACTGTATTATTTTTCTGCAAGAATCACAACAAGCAAAGACAATGATGAGCACTCTGAGCAAACAACGGTCAGACACTTGATTATGCACTGCACTTTACTGAGTTCTTCAACGTGATGCTGAGCACTTAATGTAAAACTTCTAATACTTTATGTGGATGCCATTTAAAAACCTTTTAGATTTTGATGCTTTATTTTTGAGATCAGTAAAATTGTGGGTTTTAACAATGTAATAGCTAAGCATTTTTTTTTTCAGTGTTTAGGATTCTGGGAACAAAAATAAACTACCCACTAAAACCTTTATAAGAATGTTAGGGGATAATGTTCTAATAATGTTATGACTAAACATTTTTAGAATGTTTTTTTGGAGGATGTAATTTGAGAGAACATTCTGGGAACAAAAATAAAACTACCCGTTAAAAACTTTATAAGAATGTTAGGGAATACTATTTTAACAATGTTGTCACTAAACAATTTTAGAATGTTTTTAGAGAATGTTATCCTATCATTTGAGAGAACGTTCTGGGAACAAAAATAAAACTACTCGCTAAAAACATAAGAATGTTAGGGAATGATGTTCTAACAATGTTAGCACTAAACATTTTTAGAATGTTTTTTGGAGAATGTTATACTACCCTTTGAGAGAACATTATGGGAACAAAAATAAAACTACCCGCTAAAAACTTTATCAGAATGTTAGGGAATACTGTTTTAACAATGTTGTCGCTAAACAATTTTAGAATGTTTTTTTGGAGAATGTTATCCTATCTTTTGAGAGAATGTTCTGGGAACAAAAATAAAACTACCCGCTAAAAACACTGCCATAATGTTAGAACATTTTTAGAACAAAAAAAATCCAACTGGGTAACCACAGAGCTGACACACACACACACACAGACACACACACTGAAAAGGCACCGCAACTTTTCAATTGTTCAATTAAAATAAACATATTTTGCTTCTTACAACATGTCCTTTGTCTTTGGTTAGCCTAAAAGTAAAATAAAATGACATTCAAATGACTTAAGGCTGATTTATACTTCTGTGTCAGACATACGCTGTAGGCTGTGCAGATGTGGATTTTCATTTATGCTTCTGCGTCATTGTCCACGTTGACATGCAGTACACATGCCAACTGCTAGTCTGCAGTGTCCACGGGCATGTTGCTTGTGTAACCCGCTGTACCACTGTCAGGGTTGTCTTGTGTGTTGTGTTTCCCTTCCTCTTGTATGCCCTTATTTGGTTATTTCCTGTTCCTGTTTTAGTTTGTTTCATTATTAGATAATTATGTTCCAGTTGTGTTCGTTTAATGATCTCATTATGTTGTGTACTTATAGTGTGTCCTGCCCTGTGTTTCCTGTACAGTATTATACGTCATTTCTGTCTGTCGTGTCAGTGTTTCCAGCCTGTGTTGTACTTACCTGTTTGGATGTCATTAAAGACTTTTGATTTGGATTATTCCCTCGTCTCCCCGAGTGATATCGTGACAACCACGGCAAAAGCCGAAGAAGAAGCAATTTGTTGGAGAAGCATTAGCCATGACAGCGGCAAATAAATATCAAAGAACAGATAATTTATTTAAAACTACAAAAAACAGATTACAATGCAACAGGAGAAGATGGCATTCTTTCAATCTCCACAAGGACTTGTACCATGGCAGAACAACATTGTTTGTCGCAGACAACAAAGTGATGTATAATGCTACGTTTTATAATAAATAAGACACTTGTTCTTTGCTTTGTTTTATTTGAAATAAGGTGTAACATTAAAATATATTAAAGCGCAAAAAAACCCAAAAAAACCCCACAAAACTCAAATACATACGGAGGGAGAGATACTAGCAGACCAATCACAGCGCTTGCGGTCCATGAAGAATTTATGTGCTGTAACATTTTTGGAGAGGTGCACGTCAGGCTACGTTGTAGCCTGCTCGTACAACGCACAGCCTACGGCGTTGCTATGGCGTAGGTCTGACGCAGAAGTATAAATCAGCCTTTAAAGCGAAAGTACCCCAAATGTCCCGAGTGGCCACTGCATGTTCTGTAAACATCCTCATGAACGTCCGCAGGAACCCTAGAACCATACACGCTGACATCCAGGGGACGTTCGCAGAGGCCATTTAGGGGACGTCCTGGGGACCTTTTTTTGTTAGCATGAGTTGCCTCATTCATTCCTTACTGAGACTTTAGTTGTTGGGCTGACTGAGCATGGATGTCATTGGGGTTATGAAGTGAGCATCCTCTTTCAAAGGTGTTACGTCTCCCTAATTATTTGGTGTCTAGCGTTTTTGAGAGGTAACACAAAACGTTTAATAAGTAAAAGGATATTTAAGCTAAAACACTTTTCTCTGTGTGTGCAATTAAGAAGAATTAAGAAGCAGACAGAGGCAAAACTGAATATAGTGGGAAAAATAATTCAATATTACAAAGCTCCCAATAATAATATAAACAAACCCAAAATACCTTCAAACAAACCAACAAATATCTATTTGCAAATTATGTACGAATGTAATGGATTAAAGACAACAAAAGTGAGGGACAAGAGCGGTGCTAAAGAAAAGAAAATAATAAAACAAAAACAGTCTAACCAGCACCAATCAAAACTTAGCTAAACAAAAACATGAAAGAAAATAACATTTTCAGCGTAGAACGCCACTAACTGGAAGGAAGGTTTTTTTTATTCAAGTGTCTTGGACACGTTGCCACAGTTCTTCTGGATTTAGTCTGTCTCAATTTGTTCTGTTTCTTCATGTTATTCCAGACGGACTGGATAATGATGAGATCAGATCTCTGTGTGGAGCACTGGCTGTTGTCGGACTCCTTGTGCATACAAAAATATCACTGGATTATTACAATTAATGGCAAAAATAATGTTTGGAAATGTAAACTGATATTTCCAACTGACATGCTACAGCAAAAGATAGAAATAACCGACTTAAAACCATTTTTTTGTTGGTGAAAATACTAGTGACCTAAGACTTTTGCACAGTACTGTATATATATAAAATTTCATCCATCCCCAAATGCATTTTAAAAAAGTATACTGTTTTACAAATTAATTTGTAATGCACAAAGTTTGTGCTTGATGAAAGCATGAAATAACTACATTTAGAGTGTATTTTCAGTTAGTATAGACGTCAATCTATTTTTAGTATATTTATCATTAAATAAATACATTTGAAATACAATTAAGTATATTTATTTTTCACTAGGGAGAGTAAAACATACTTACCACCCATCAGCAAACAAATTTGGCCCAGATTTGGCATGCATCTGGCACAGCTGGCATTCATCCGGCACTGGCATACGGCATGTGGGCCAAACATGGCCCGGATTTGGCAGAGATGGTACCGGGTTTAAGACGGCACACAAGACATGGGCCAGATGTCAAATGTAGTATTTGGCCCAGATGTCAAATATAGATACGTGGGCCACATAAATATTGCCGATCTTGACCCACATTTAAAATCCATTTCAAATATTTTTGAGTAAAATGCCAATGTTTTCCCATATAGAAAGGTATATTCACATATATGTGAAACACTGTTAAATATATTTTTAAAATATATTTTTAAAATGCATAACATAATGCTCATGTTGTGTGTTATGTGTTTACTTATATGCAAAATTATATTCATGCCTCATATGATATTATATAATATATGATATTATATAGTATATTATAGAATAGTATATTCTGTTGTTTTATATATATATATATATATATATATATATATATATATATATATATATATATATATATATATATATATATATATATATCTGCCATTCATCCGGCACTGGCATACAGCATGTGGGCCAAACATGTCCCGGGTTTGGCAGAGGTGGTACCGGGTTTAAGACGGCACACAAGACATGGGCCAGATGTCAAATGTAGATATGTGGGCCACATAAGTATTGCCGATCTTGACCCACATTTAAAATCCATTTCAAATATTTTTTACTAAAATCCCAATGTTTTCCCATACAGAAAGGTAATATATTCACAAAAATGTGAAACACTGTTAAATATATTAAAATACATTTTGAAAATATATTTTTAAAATGCATAACATAAAGCTCCTATTGTGTGTTTAATTGTGTTTACATGTGAAATTATATTCATGCCTCATATGATATTATATGATATGATATTATATGTTATATTATAGAATAGTATATCCTGTTGTTTTATTTACAACTGACTTCAATGTTTTGCATTCACTGCTTTCATATTCTCATTCAATTTACAGTTTGATGTAGGCCTACTAAACAATACATGATGAAGTTTCAGGACATTTTATTTGACTTTTATGTGCTATTTATGTAAATGCATAACTCTGATGTGTTTAGGCCATGTTGGCCAATCAGAAGCCGGGAAAAGTTTCCAGTAGGCGGAGATAACAGCGCAGGCTCCGACGTCACAAGCCAAAAACTCTGGTTTTGCTGTCTACGCGATAACACTGCAACCGGAGTTTTTGAAAAACTTCACTCTGGCAGGAGTTTTCAAAATGTTCGGTTTCAGTGACCTGGTGCAGCGTTTGCGTGAGGACGAACGGCCAAACCGCACAGAAAAAGCTGCTGTTTTGAAAATAACCGCGTTCGTGTGGATAGGGCCAATGGGCGCGCGCGTTGAGCATTCAAATCGCATTTAAACTGGAGCAAGGAGGTTACCATGGTAACGGCGTCAACTCACTCAGCTGACAAGTAGGGAGAGGCTGTCTCTGCTGTTTTCACTGCTTTCAGGTAAGTTTAGACCCTAAAGTTACACAAATAATACATACAACCGTTCCTGACACTCTCTTACATGTAACTGACACGTTTCTGTTGAATCTTTACTTTACAGGAGTGGTTTAGTGTCTTCAAAAAAGACCGTTAGCATCACAACTGTTAACTATAGAGGCTAACAATTAGAGGTAAGCTAACTTATAGATTTGAGCTCTTATTAATGAACGTTTGAGCTTTTAAGCACCTTTTATGTGTAGATGAGCGGCTTTGATTGTTTTGTAAATGTTTTGCTGATACTTTGTCAATAGATAAATGGAAGTCACTATAACCTAATTAATTTAACCTAAAAGTCTGCATTGTGGGGTCAATCGGTGACGTCACTTACATGAACTGGGGGCTGAAATGGGCTGAAACTATTTCAAACATATTTTAAACTTTCATTGCAAACAAATATTGATAAATTGTACTGTGATTTCAGGAGCGTCAGAAAAAAATACCTAAAACAGGGGAAGTTACAAAAAAATTTGTAATGGGAGCTGCTGACAGAGATACAGGAAACACAGGTGATCTGAGAAATCTTATTAAATAACTTTAAATGAATTTTTCGCAATATATTTAAACTATATCATCATGCATCTGTAAAACCTAAAAATATGAATTATCTTAAGATTTTTTGTATGTTTTGTATATTATTATTATTATTATTATTGCATTTCACCTCTGCTGTAGTTTGTTTATTTCTAATAATCCTGACATTGTATACAACATTTTGTTGGCTATGTGACATATTGTTCCTATTCTTCCATGCTGATGGCTGTGCTGCAGAGCTGGAGCGGAGCGGATCTCCTGTCGAAGAACGTCTCCAAAGCGCCATGAACCATCTGACTAGTAAGTAAAACCTCAAACATTCAAAAGTTTATCAAATGTTCAAAAAAATATATCAAATAAATATCAAATATTTCCCAGACAGCAAGCAGTGTCGGCCCAGGGTGAGTGTGATTTCACCAAGTACAACATGTTCCTGGATCAACATCCTTGTTGATCCTGGAACGTCATTCCAATCAACCAATCAGAATTGAGGGATAACTTTTCAGGAAATATCTGTTTTAGGCTTATGATCAGGGTTAGGTGCTTCTACACCCTTGTTAATCAACTATCATTTCACACTGATTTTAGGAATAAATTATGGGTAGGGTTAGGTTTAGGGGTAGGGATTGGGTTAAGTCTATATTTCTGGACAGTAATGTTGATCCAGGATCAACAAAAGATGTTGATCCAGGAACATGTCTTACTTGGCAAAATCACGGCGACCGTCGGCCCAGATCCGGCCCACATCTGGCCTGCCTGGATTTCATGTGGGCCAGATTTGGGCCGGATCTGGGACAACACTATGTTGCTGTCTGGGTTCCTGTATGTTCTACAAGGCCATCTTGTTTAACTCTGCTCTGAGGGCACTTCATACACAACAACCTACAGAGGGGTCAATCATAATTCAAAAAAAGACACAGATGATAATAAAAAAGTTCTTTGAAATTAAAATTAATAACGGTAAGACAGAGTACTGTGAATGCACGTCACTTCAAACTGTAACGGTCTGTATGTATATTATTTTCTAAACTTTAAATGTAGTGAAGTTTTTGTTCAAGCAGACTTTGTTGCTTGTGAAAACCTCACGCAAGCCTGAAAGATACTTAAAACTTAAAATATTATTTGCACTCTTGAAGACTGTTCACCAAAGACTAAATTTCAGTCCAGCAGAATTTTCTGCACATTGTGAATGTAAGAGCCTCACACTACATTGCTTGTTTGAATTGTATTTCAGGGCAGTTTGTGGAGACAGATAACTTGGACAGAAGTCAGTTCAAGATCCAGCTTACACACCAGACTTCTCACTCACAAGGATTGCTGTCTACTAGATATTATGTGTAGTCTTCAGACTTAGGTTAATGCAGATATTATTCAGGGACATGAACACTTGAACACTGCAAAAATAGAGAAACTACCTTATTTAAGAATTTTGTGTTAATTGCGTGAACATTAAACAAATATATATATTTCTTTTACTGTTTTGTTTTCCAAAGCACCTAAAAGCCAATTCACACTGCCATACTCCAACAGGGTGAACACACTGACCAAGCAAAACAAATAAGCATGTTTTTTTTAATAGTTTTTTATAGTTTTTGTGAAAGTATGATCTGACTGTAATGCTGTATGTTAAGGTGTGAGATTCATTCAACTTGGTTTGCTGACTAAACATGATTAAATATTTGTTCAGAATATTGTCGTTGTTGTGACTATTCATTTGGGAGGGGTGTGTATCAAGTGGCTTGGTTATGGTTTTGTTGAAGCTGACATTTGGAACCCATCTGGTCCAGCGTATAGGACCAGAATAGGGCCAGCTATGGTCATACAGGTATGGTCATACAGGACCTCAGATCCCACATAGCAATTTTTCTCTGGCCCAGCTCTGGCCCACATAGCAATTTTTCTCTGGCCCAGCTCAGAGATTCAGGGCCAGTTATGGGTAATTAACTTGGCTGAGACTTGGGCCAGTTATGGCCCATGTGTGGCCCTTGTCTGGAATCCAGACCTGGTACACACTAGGACCGTAAGTCATTGCGGTATGTGGGCCAAGCAAAAGCTGATTGTGTGGGCCGGAGCTGGGCCAGAGAAAAATTGCTATGTGGGCATTCTCTTTTGTGCTCATCTCTCTGATCCGATTTCAGTTTGTCTTCTATTGCAACAGCAGCTGATCTGAAAACAATAAATTAACTATTTCACAATGAAATACTGAAAAAAAAGGCAGGCAAATGATGATTAGTGATGTGTTTTCATTTTAACAATGGCATTACAATGTACCTGCTAGGTAATATAATCAAAACCTTAACCTCAATTTCAGATGTCTTCTCTTTTAAAAACATCCCTTTTTACAGTTTAATCTTTGTATCCACAAACAAACAGGCAATAAATTTGTCAAACTTGAAGGAAGAGAGGAAGAGAAAGGAAGGGAGTTTTGTGTTGCAGCGGTTAATGCTAGCATTCCGCATGTTAGCTAACATTTGCAAATGCATATCAGCATTATCCACCTAGGAAAAACGTCTCGGTTACGTATGTCAAGTCAAGTCAAGTCAAGTCACCTTTATTTATATAGCGCTTTTAACAATACAGATTGTGTCAAAGCACTTAACAGTAATTAAATTGGAGGATAGAGTGTCAGTAATGTATTAAAACACTCAATTTTCAGTTAAAGGCATTTCATTATTGAATTCAGAGATGTCATTGTCTAGCTCAGTTTAGTTTAAATAGTATCTATGAAATCAAATTGACGATAATCATTAGAAATTAAGTGTCCCCAACTGAGCAAGCCAGAGGCGACAGCGGCAAGGAAACAAAACTCCCTCTGTGACAGAATGGAGAAAAAAAACCTTGGGAGAAACCAGGCTCAGTCGGGGGGCCAGTTCTCCTCTGGCCAGGATATTATTATTTATTTTTTTACTTATTGTTTTGATTAAATTTTAAATGTATTATATTTCTATTTTTATATTGTTGCAATTTCTAACAATAATAGTATTATGTAGTTAGATATTTTATTATATTATAGTTATTTTGTTTAATTTTAAGTTTTATTGTATTTCAGTCGAGGTCTTCACTGGGGATATGTCCCCGGGGCTCATCCAGGTGTCTGGCCTCCGCTGACGATCAGGGTCGCAGACATCATCTCCCGGCGCTGATCCACCATCTGATCTAGACACGGACTGAGAAACAGAATAAGAAAGAAACAGACAAATATTAACGTAGATGCCATTCTTCTTACGATGTAACGAGTACATCTTGTGTTATGAGGAGTGTTCCCGGTTCCGATTGATCTAATTAATGCAGCCTAACAATCCTTTAACGGATTTGAATAATAGAAGTGTATTAGTGTGTTATGTGTAAGCCAGGTTAAAGAAATGTGTCTTTAATCTAGATTTAAACTGACAGAGTGTGTCTGCCTCCCGAACAGTGTTAGTTAGATTGTTCCAGAGTTTGGGCGCTAAATAGGAAAAGGATCTGCCGCCCACAGTCGATTTTGATATTCTAGGTATTATCAAATGGCCAGAGTTTTGAGAACGCAGCGGAAGTGGAGGACTATACTGTGATAAGAGCTCGCTCAAGTACTGAGGAGCTAAGCCATTCAGGGCTTTATAAGTAATTAACAAGATTTTAAAATCTATCCGATGTTTGATAGGGAGCCAGTGCAGTGTTGACAGAACCGGGCTAATATGGTCATACTTCCTGGTTCTAGTAAGGACTCTAGCTGCTGCATTTTGGACCGACTGTAGTTTATTGATCAAGCGTACAGAACAACCACCCAGTAAAGCATTACAATAGTCTAACCTTGAGGTCATCAACGCATGAATTAGCATTTCTGCATTTGACGTTGAGAGCATAGGTTGCAATTTAGATATGTTTTTGAGATGGAAAAACGCAGTTTTACAGATACTAGAAACATGGCTTTCAAATGAAAGATTGCTATCAAACAGCACACCTAGGTTCCTAACTGATGAAGAAGAATTGACAGAGCAGCCGTCAAGTGTTAGATAGTGTTCTAGGTTATTACATGTGGGGTTTTTAGGTCCGATAATTAACACCTCTTTTTTTTCAGAATTTAGCATTAAGAAGTTACTCGTCATCCAGCTTTTTATATCAACTATACATTCCGTTAGTTTCTCAATTTGGTGTGTTTCACCGGGCCGTGAAGAAATATAGAGCTGAGTATCATCAGCATAACAATGAAAGCTAACACCATGTCTCCTGATAATATCTCCCAAGGGTAACATGTAAAGCGTGAAAAGTAATGGCCCTAGTACTGAGCCTTGAGGTACTCCATACTGCACTTGTGATCGATATGATACCTCTTCATTTACTGCTACGAACTGATGGCGGTCAGATAAGTACGATCTGAACCATGCTAAGGCACTTCCACTAATGCCAACAAAGTTTTCTAGTCTATTCAAAAGAATGTTGTGGTCGATAGTGTCGAACGCAGCGCTAATATCCAGTAGAACTAATAAAGAGATACAACCACGATCAGATGATAGAAGCAGGTCATTTGTAACTCTAATGAGAGCAGTCTCAATACTATGATACGGTCTAAATCCTGACTGGAATTCCTCACAGATACCATTTTTCTCTAAGAAGGAATATAATTGTGAGGATATTACCTTTTCTAGTATCTTTGACAGAAAAGGGAGATTTGAGATCGGTCTGTAATTAACTAGATCTTTGGGGTCAAGTTGTGGTTTTTTAATGAGAGGCTTAATAACAGCCAATTTGAAGGTTTTGGGGACATATCCTAATGACAATGATGAATTAATAATAGCCAAAAGAGGATCTATGACTTCTGGAAGCAGCTCTTTTAATAGTTTAGATGGAATAGGGTCTAACATACATGTTGTTGGTTTAGATGATTTAACACGTTTATACAATTCTTCCTCTCCTATAATAGAGAATGAGTGGAATTGTTCCTCAAGGTATCTATAATGCACTATCTGATGCGATACTGTAGCTGACGGCTGCATGGTTACAATTTTATCTCTGATAGTATCGATCTTGGAAGTAAAGTAGTTCATAAAGTCATTACAGCTGTGCTCTTGGGAAATGCCAACACCTGTTGATGCTTTATTTTTCGTTAATTTAGTGACTGTATTGAATAAATACCGGGGGTTATGTTTGTTTTCTTCTAGAAGAGATGAAAAGTAATCAGATCTAGGCGTTTTTAATGCTTTTCTGTAGGATAGGGTACTTTCCCGCCAAGCTATACGAAATACCTCTAGTTTTGTTTTCCTCCAGCTGCGCTCCATTTTTCGGGCTGCTCTCTTTAGGGTGTGAGTGTGCTCATTATACCACGGAGTCAAACTGTTTTCTATGATCTTCCTTAAGCATAAAGGAGCAACTGTATCTAAAGTGCTAGAAAAGAGAGAGTCCATAGTTTCTGTTACATCATCAAGTTGTTCTGCGCTGTTGGATATGCTGAGGAATTGAGATAAATCAGGAAGATTACTTACAAAGCAGTCTTTTGTGGTAGAAGTGATGATTCTACCATACTTGTAACAAGGAGTAGAATTTACAATTTTAGCTATATGGAGTTTACACAAGACTAGATAATGATCTGAGATATCATTGCTTTGCTGCAGAATTTCAACACCACTAACATCAATTCCATGTGACAGTATTAAATGTAGAGTATGATTTCGACAATGAGTAGGTCCTGAAACTTCTTGAATAACCCCAATAGAGTTCAGAATGTCTATGAATGCTGATCCTAATGCATCTTTTTCATTATCGACATGGATATTAAAATCACCAACAATTAAGACTTTATCTGCAGCCAGTACTAACTCAGAAAAATCAGAAAATTCTTTAATAAAGTCTGTTTGGTGCCCTGGTGGCCTGTACACAGTAGCCAATACAAACATCACAGAGGATTTATCACTAACACGTGTTTCTCTAGATAATGTTATACGCAGCACCATAACTTCAACGAGTTATACTTAAAGCCTGCCCTCTGAGAAATACAGAGAATATTGCTATAAATTGTAGCAACACGTCCCCCTTTACCTTTTGGACATGGCTCATTTTTATAGCAGTAATCTTGGGGGGTAGACTCATTTAAAGTAATGTATTCATCTGGTTTTAGCCATGTTTCTGTCAAACAAAGCACATCTAGCTTATGGTCAGTGATCATATCATTTACAAATAGTGCTTTTGTAGAAAGGGACCTGATATTCAGGAAGCCAAGTTTTATCAATTGTTTCTCTGTATTGTAAACATTTTTATTTGTTGAACATCAATTAAATTGTTACTATTACTTTGGTTTGGACGTTTTCTGTATTTTCTAGTATGGGGAACAGACGCAGTCTTTATAGTGTGATATCTAGGTGAAGGAGTCTCCATGTGCTGAGAATTAACTGACTTCTGTGACGTGAGGCGGCTAGCAGACGGTCGGTTTAGCCAGTCTGTCTGCTTCCTGACCTGGGCCCTAGTTAGTCAAGTACGAACTCTAAGACTATGTGCCATATTTCTAGAGAGAAGAGCGGCACCACCCCAGGAGGGATGAACACCATCTCTTTTCAACAGGCCAGGTCTGCCCCAAAAACTCTTCCAATTGTCTATGAAACCTACGTTATTCTGCGGGCACCACTTAGACATCCAGCCACTGAGTGACGACAGTCTGCTATGAATCTCATCGCCACGGTAAGCACGGAGGGGGCCAGAGCATATTACAGTGTCTGACATCGTACTTGCAAGTTCACATCCTTCTTTAACATTATTTTTAGTGATCTCCGACTGGCGAAGTCGAACATCAGTAGCGCCGACATGGATAACAATCTTACTGAATTTACGTTTAGCATTAGCCAGCAATTTTAAATTTGCCAAGATGTCAGGCGCTCTGACTCCCGGTAAACATTGGACTATGGTGGCTGGTGTCTCTATTTTCACGTTCCGTACAATAGAATCGCCAATTACTAGAGCACTTTCATCAGGTTTCTCAGTGGGTGCGTCACCGAGTGGGGAGAACCTGTTTGATGTTTTGATCGGAACGGAAGAGTGGTGTTTTGACCCGTGACTATGCCGCCTCACAGTCACCCAGTTGCCCTGCTGCACGGGCTCTAATGCCGGAACCGAACAATGTACAGGAGTCCCTGAGCTAGTCGCATCCAAAGCAGTATCTACAGCCCTCACATTCTTACTATCCTCAACTAAAGTTTGGATGCGTGTCTCTAGTTCTAAAATCTTCTCTGTCAGCCTAACTATTTCTATGCATTTATCACATGTGAATCCCTCGTCGCCGAACGGAGAGAGATAAACTGTACATGTGACATGAAGTGCAAACAACAAGAGAAGGAGAAGCCATTACTCACTGTGATTGATGAATGATACCAACTTAACTTACCACTTACCACTGTTGTTTGATGAACTTGTGAAAAACGGAGCGAGAGAGAAATGAAAACGGAGCGAGAAAAAAGAAAACAATAATAGGCGCGAATAGAAATGCGAATGGAACCGCGAGTAACAAGCTAACCGGCTAACGAAAGCTAACGCGCTGCACGCGCGCTGCACTCACGGTTTTAAAAGCGAACGATCAAATTAGTTAGATTAGTTTGATAGACAATACCAGAAATATGGTGGGAATTAAGTTATATATTATTATTTTAAACAACAGAGAGTGAAAGTAAGGTAAAGATTCAATAAAAAAGCGGAGCTACAATCGCAAACCTCTCAGCAGCACAACAGACAGGAACCCTCGTTCCCTGAAGGAGGGAACGGAGACGTCACGTCGGTAATGACCGACTTTGGAATCTCGCTCAGAGAGACCAATCCATTTCGAGTGTAAACTAAACGAGCCAATGCACATTGGCATGTGAAGATTGCATCCAGCTGCTGCTGATCACAGCTTGAGCATAAGTAGGCAGCAGGTGCAACACATATTCAGGTTTTCGCTTCGGAGCCGAGCCGGTGACCCGGCTGCTCAGCGGTGGTACAGGAGCTGTGGCGACGGGACGTGATGTCTCCGTTCCCTCCTTCAGGGAACGAGGGTTACATACGTAACCGAGACGTTCCCTTTCAGTCGGTCACTCTCGACGTCACGTTGGTAATGACCGACTTTGGGATCCCTACCAAAGCGCCATGGATGCTGCCCCTTCCAGTGTCCTATGTGAGCCTCCTGCACCCACTTTTGGTGTAGGCCGGGGCTCGCAACAAGAAGACCAGTCACTGTCGTCGTAGCACTACCCACTCAGTGAACTTGGATAACACTGGGAAAACGTACTCATTCACTTCGAACAGGGACAATTAGGTCTCTACATATGGAATCCAGCCCTCTACCGGTTCTCACGGATTCATCGAGTGAGGGCCTGGCGCTGGACGCTCCGCCATGTCTGGCTGCCGAGGGAACGGAGGAGCTCAACAGGGTCTACTGTACAGACTCTCTGGAGCAGTTATAGCAAGCTGACCCAAAGCTGGGGCCACTCAGTCTTTCTACCCGTTTGAGGTGAAAACACAGGAGGATACCGGCTCCACACAAAGGCTATATAATCTAGCGAACGTGTTAGGGGTTGCTCAGCCCGCAGCTCTACAAATATCTGCCAGCGAGGCGTCACAAGCCAGCGCCCAGGAGGATGCGACACTTCTATTAGAGTGAGCTCTCAACCTGAACGGGCTGGGCATACCCTGTGCTTGATAAGCCAGGGTGATGGCGTCCACTATCCAGTGGGCCATCCTCTGCTTAGAGACGGCATTCCCCTTCTGCCGGCCTCCGTGACAGACAAAGAGCTGGTCTGAGGTCCTGAAGCTTTGTGTCTGGTTTACGTAGCATCTCAAGGCTCGGACGGGACAAAGCAAAGCTAGGGCTGGGTCTGCCTTCTCCCATGGCAGTGCTTGCAGGCTCACCACCTGAGTAGTGGGAACCTTGGGCACACAGCCGGGCCGGGGCCTTAGGATTACCTGGGAGTCAGCCGGCCCAAACTCTAGGCACGATTCGTTGACCGAAAATGTGTGCAGGTCCCCTACCCTCTTGATGGAGGCCAGTGCAAGCAGGAGTTTTTATTGATAAAAACTTCAGCTCAACTGTCCACAAAGGCTCAAATGGGCCCTGTTGTAGTGCTTTGAGCACTAGAGACAGGTCCCAAGAGGGTATAGAGGGGGGCTGTGGAGGATTTAGCCTTCTGGCCCCCATAAGGAACCTGATGACCAGGTCGTGCTTCCCCTCTGACTTCCCTTCTACGGGGTCGTGGTTAGCAGCAATTGCAGCGACATAGACTTTAAGGGTGGAGGGAGACAGCCTTCCCTCCAACCCTTGCTGCAAAAAGGACAGCACGACTCTGATCGGGCATCTTCGGGGGTCTTCTCGGTGAGAAGAACACCACTCGACGAACAGGTTCCACTTCAAGGCGTAAGCGTGTCTCGTAGACGGTGCTCTCGCCGAAGTGATGGTGTCAACTACCTCTTGGGGTAGGTCACCTAGAACCTCCACGTCCCATCCAGGGACCAGACGTGAAGTTTCCAGAGGTCCAGGTGCCACAGGGTGCCCCGTCTCTGAGTCAGTAGATCCTTCCTCAGAGGAATCGGTCAAGGAGGGGCTGTCACGAGGAGCATCAGTTCCGGGAACCAGGTCCGGGTTGGCCAATAGGGCGCCACCTACAGGACCTGCTCCTCGTCCTCCCTGATCTTGCATAGTGTCTGTGCTAGAAGCTCACTGGGGGAAACGCATACTTGCGCAGGCCCCGCGGCCAGCTGTGTGCCAGTGCGTCCGTGCCGAGTGTTTCGTCGGTCAGGGAGTAAAACAACTGGCAGTAAGAGGTCTCTGAAGAGGCACAGGTCTACCTGAGTGGCTCCGAAACATCTCCAAATCAGCTGGACCGTCTGGGGATGGAGTTTCCACTCTCCGGGGAGCGCAGCTCATGACAGCTCGTCGGCTGCACAGTTGTGCAGGCTTGGAAAGTGAATGGCACGAAGTGACCTCAGATGCTTCTGACTCCAGAGGAGGAGGCGGGCGAGTTTTGACATGCGACGGGAGCTTAGACCACCTTGTCGGTTGATGTACGCAGCGGTCGCAGTGTTGTCCGTGCGGACCAGCACGTGCTTGCCTCATAAGCGCTGTCTGAGACGGTTCAAGGTCAGGCGTACTGGAAACAACTTGTAGTGGACAGCACATTTCAGGGCCAAGTTTATGGTGGGGCCCCTCTCTCACCACAATAGCGGACAGAGGTTTGCTACATTTTGATTTTATCTTGGTGGACTAACATAAGCAAACTGTCCAACGCCATCAGATAAAGATGCCAGGACAACATCCAGACACCTCTTAGAGGGCAAGAAGACGACCTTTCGTACAAAGC
Organism: Spinibarbus caldwelli; assembly: GCA_039654775.1. Lineage (NCBI taxonomy): Eukaryota > Metazoa > Chordata > Actinopteri > Cypriniformes > Cyprinidae > Spinibarbus > Spinibarbus caldwelli. The sequence continues at coordinate 23,088,526 of CM077238.1, forward strand.
CCGGGAAGGATGGGACTTCCTATTGGTCAAAATGCAGTTTTTTCCCTTCACCCACCAACAGACTGATTCCTCAGGTTTTGGCCTGTGACTGCCATAAAAATTCCTTAGCACCTCTGAACACAGCAGCAGTGGGTGAAGCAAACAGGGATCACAGAGTTCCATCTAAATCCATTCATAACTATGTTCTCAAACCTTAAACTGATGCAAACTACAACACACACATCTTATACTTATTCAGAGAAATAAGTATTCTCAGTGACAGCGACGTGTAGTGTAATATCTTACACAAACTCAGCTGTTAATGGACAAATGAATGCATGCATGGCAGTTCAATCTTCTTCCATCATGTTTGGACTTAATGTGTTCGTAACAGTGCCAAAGCTATTCTGGTTGTGGTTTGGTAAGTGAATGATGCATTGGTAAAACACACTAAATGTGTGACATTAACAGATACACAGTTCCTGAGTCTCCAGCTTTGAGGCAGCAACAGATTCGACCACGTTTTGAGCCTCCAGCCTGCAAGGAAAGAGATAATCTACGTTCAGACTTCATTCAGAGTCTTTGTCTAGCGAGATAACAACAAATGCAGCACGTCCTGAGTCTCCATCCTAAAGAGACAAAGCGGATCGACCAAATTCTGGGTCTCTAGCCCAGAGAGGCAGAAGACACACAGACATTTGCAACAAGGTTAAGCTCCGGCGAGCAAACCTTCACTCCAAGGTACCTTTGCTTGCGTGTTCCAGGCTTTTAGGACCCTTTGGTGCTCCAGAAGATCAGCATCCTCCAGCGCTTCGTGTTCAAGGGTGTCGAAATGGATTCCTGCTCCTTTCCCCACTGCACTGTTACCAGCACAACCAGTGGATGAAGTCACTGCCACCGGACTGCTCACTCAACCACAGAGAACGTAACTATCACCTATCCAAATCTCTTCCAGAGACCTTGGCATTGTTGTGTATTATCAGTATATGATTTTTCTAATTGACATTAGATGTTACATAGCTGATTGCAGTTGATAACAAATAATCTTTCAGGTATTTGTTTGATGCATAATAAGGTTCTTCACCTTACTTGTTTCAGAGTAGTGATAGTTTATCTTTCCAGATAACGTAGTTCTGACATAGCAACATCCAACATAATCGCTTGCATTTTATGCATCTTATGCACTTTGTTCCTTTTTCATTCATGGTATTCATTTAGTAGTTGTTGATTACTCTTGTCTATCTGTTGTTAATAAAATTTATTTTATTACACTTGTGTCTTCCTTGTGTTGATAATGCAGTAAGGTTCTACAAGTTAGGTATCCCACCGATCTTTCTTATGTGATGTACTCCTAACCACACCTTAAGTGACACGTGATCCAAAAATCATAACGTCACCTGTGACGTGAGTACCCATCACTACACTATTTCGCCTCCTTAGGTTGGTGAAAGCAAAATTCACTACAATCTCCAGGCAGTTGATGTGCCAGTGCAGCTGGGGACCTGTCCAAAGCCCCGACACTGCGTGCCCGTTGTACGTGGCCCCCCAGCCGGTGGTGGTGGCATCCGTGTAAACCACAGCATGCCTGGAGACCTGTTCTAGGGGCACTATTGGCCGGAGAATTGCAAGGTCTGACCACGGGGTGAGGGTTTGGTGGCAGGCCATTGTGACTTGAACCCGGTGAGTGCCGCGTTGCCACGCCCACCTCGGGACTCAGCCATGGAGCCAATGTTGAAGCGGTCTCATATGAAGCAACCCCAGTAGCGTGACTGCCGCTGCAGCTGCCATATGCCCCTCTGAAACCGTTTCAGTGGGACCGCCGTCCTGCTCTTGAACATATTCAGCAGTTCAACACTGACTGAGCACGTCCTTGCATGAGGCAGGCTCGACCGAATCCAACTCCATACCGAGAAAAGAGATCCTCTCCGAGGAGAGTTTGCTCTTTTCCCAGTTAACCCAAAGGCCCAAACGGGTGAGGTGCGAGAGCACCAAGTCCCTGTGTTCGCACAACCCCTGATACTGAGATAGTATGAGCCAGTCGTCGAAAATGCGAACACCCTGTTTCTTAGGGCAACAAGGGCTGTCTCCACAACTACATGGGGCGACAGGGACAGCCCGGAGGGCAGGACCTTGTACTGATATGCTCGTCCTTCGTACACGAACCACAGCAATGTTCTGTGCTGTGGAAGGATCCACACATGAAAGTACACATCCTTCAGATCGATCGCTGCAAACCAATCTCGGGGACGGATGCACCCGAAGATGCGTTTCTGCATCAACACCTTGAACAGTAACCACTTTGAAGGGCCCGGTTCAAGACACGCAGGTCCAAGATCGGTCATAACCCACTACCTTTCTTGGGTACAATGAAGTAGGGACTGTAAAACCCCGTCTCCATATCGGCTGGAGGGACCGGCTCTATCGCATCCTTCTCCAGTAGGACTGCGAACTCCGCACGCAAGACAGGAGCATCGGACGCCTTCACTAATGTGAAGCGGATGCCGCTGAGCTTGGGGGGACACCGGGCGAACTGAATTGCAAAGCCAAGTCTGATGGTCCGCAGGAGCTAGTGAGACAGTTGGGTACCGTACAAGCTGGAACAGCGGGACCACCGACATACCCGCGGTGGGGCAGCGAGGTGGAACGCAGGGACCCAGTCTGTGGGCGGACCGAAGAGGGGTCTGAGTGTGCGGTGCACGCTTACCTGGTTCCACGGTTGGCAGAGTAGGGCCTTTGATGATGCTCTCGAACCGCCCGCTGATGCCTGCTGGCGAGAGAGGAGGATGAGTGTGGTTCAGTATTGGTCATTCCACGACTCTCCATGTCCTCTTGGGACCCAGAGACAGAGAAAACCGCTCTCCTGTTGAGATTTTTTGGAAACCAGATTATCCACCCGGCCCTCCTCCGGGGGAAGGAGAGGTTCATTCATCACCTTTCTCTGGGTCGCCCGTCCTGGGGCCTCTTGCTCTTCTGCTCACTCCCAGGTTGACCTGTCCTGCAGATTTGCTTTATACAATATTAGGAAGATCAGGCTTGTGTTGCATGTTTCTTTCGGAACATGCAACACAGCTCCTTGTTCAAGCTCTTGTTCTGTCCAGACTTGACTATTGTAATGCTCTCTTGGCAGGTCTTCCAGCCAATTCCATCAAACCTCTACAATTAATCCAAAATGCCGCTGCAAGATTAATCTTTAGAGCCAAAAAGAATGCATGTCACACCTTTATTCATCGATTTGCACTGGCTACCAATAGCTTGCTTGCATAAAATTCAAGGCATTAATGTTTGCCTACAAAACCACCTCTGACTCTTCACCCCTTTACCTAAATTCAGTTCTTCAGACCTATGTGCCCTCTAGAAGCTTGTGTTCTGCAAGTGAACGACACATCATTGTGTCATCCCAAAGAGGCACAAAATCACTTTCACTGACTTTTTCATTAACTGTTCCCACCTGGTGGAATGACCTGCCCAACTCAATCCGAGCAGCGGAATCCTTAGCCATCTTCAAGAAACAGCTAAAAACACATCTCTTCCATCTTTATTTGACTCTAGCACTCTCTATTCTAATTCTATGTTATCTATCTGTCTTCTTTTTATTTATTAAAAAAAACAAACACACACACACACACACTTGACCCTCTATCAATTGCATATTTATTCTCTAACTGCTAGCTTTTCTTGAAAAACTAACACTAGCTTTCTTTTTTCTATTCTATCTACTTGTTTCTTAAAAAAAACAAACAAAAAAAAACACTAGGTTCCTTTTTTCTTTATTCTATCTACTTGTTTTCTTTAAAAAAAAAAATGCGTTAGGCTAACCGAGACTTGTCATAACACTTGAGCCTTGTGGGTCTCCGCATGTCATGGTCGTCCACTTAGACTTATACTCTCCTATACTCACATAATAACCTCTCCCTTCTAAGTATGACCTGAACCATTTGAGTACCATCCCAGAAAGCCTGACCCAGTTTTCCAGTCTCTCTAGAAGTATGTTATGATCGACAGTGTCAAATGCAGCACTAAGATCTAGTAGTACCAGCACTGACATTTTGCCAGAATCAGAATTAAAGTGAATATCATTTATTATCTTAATGAGTGCTGTCTCTATGCTGTGATGGGCTTGGAAACCAGATTGAAAATTGTCCAGGTATCCATTTGAATTTAAGTAGTTGTTCAGCTGATTAACTTTTCAATAATCTTACCTATGAAAGGAAGATTTGATATTGGTCTATAGTTGCTCAATATGATGTTATCGAGATTGCGCTTTTTCAGAAGGGGCTTAACAACTGCAGTTTTCAGGAAGTTTGGAAGAGTCCCAGAAAGAAGTGAGGCGTTCAACACGTCTAAGAGATCTGCTTCTAAACAGTTAGGCACACTTTTGAAAAAAGATGTGGGAAGTGTGTCAAGATAGCAGGTTAACGATTTAAAGTGCTGTACTATTTCTTCCAAATTTTGCTATCAATTGCTTCAAAAACAGACATAGTTACTTATTTTTGAAATTGCGGTCAAATCTGTGTGACCTCTGCATAACTAGAAGATGTGTCAATTGCCTTTCTGATAGTATTGATCTGCTCAGAAAAGAAGGAAGCAAACTCTTTGCATTTGCTGTCAGAAAGCATTTCACAGGGAATCTGACCTGGGGGGTTTGTTAGTCTCTCAACAGTAGCAAAAAGAGTGCGAGTGTTGTTCAAGTTACTGTTTATAAGGTTTGAGAAGAAGGTCTGTCTAGCTGTGGCTAGTTCCACATTGAAAGCATGAAGGCTGTCTTTATAGATGCTATAGTGAATATCTAGTTTCGTCTTCCTCCACGTTCGTTCAGCTTTTCTGCATTGTCTTTTCATACTCTGAACTGCTGTTGATTTCCTCCAAGGTGAACTCTGTCTGACAGTCTTCTTACTGACTTTTTCAGGAGCAATACCATCAATAACATTCTTAACTTTTGAGTTAAGGGAATCAAGGTGAAGATCAACAGAGTCTGCAGAAATGCTTGGTGTTAAAGATATAGCCTCCATAAATAGCGCACTAGTGTTCTCGTTAATGCCTCTCTTTCTGAGAGAGAAACTACAAAATGCTGTTCTCTTAGCATCGTCACTTTGTAACACACGGCCTAATGAATAAGTAGGGCTACAACAGGGGAACACCAAAGCGCGATTTCCTTCACTCCAAAAATGTCTGATTCAAAACACACTGAGAAAAAAAGCTAACATAGACCCAAAGTATAACTGCCGGCTCCAAAGTGTATTGTACAATTTTCACAAAAAAAACCCAAACAATTTATACAATAATACACAACATATACAATATATACAAGTGTGTAAGTGTGCGTATGTGTGTTTTTCAAAAGTCCTCACCAGTCCAATGTATGAGTGTGTGAGAGTTTTTATCAGCCTCACCGGGATGCGTTAGAGTCCGGGAGCACGAAGAACAGCGCTGTCCTGTGACGTAACCCCGAGGCGAAATAATCCAATTTTCACAGTTTATTTCCTCAAGGTAAGTATCAAAAATTAGCGATGGCTGACGCATTTTCTGTTTGAGCCGTTGCCTAACCCGTTGTTCGAGAAATGGATGGAGATGCTGTCAGTTTTGCCAACTTAGCGACTTTTCAGACGCCTTTAGCAAGGTAACTATCAAAAATCACAGTCCACAACAGCAAGGGGAAAAGAACGATCATTCGCGGGAATCCAACTGAACAATACTAGCGTTGCTCCTGAACGCCGATCAGAGGATTCCTTTATAGTTTCGCGTGGATCAGCTGATTTCGTTGATGTCACGGGGATTCCCTGGAGCATACTGTCAGAACTCTTGTGAGTAAAACTGGGATCAATCACACTCGTCGGGGCAACAGAAACATAGAGGAAACAATAATACAAAGACAGCTGACACTACACAAATAGCTTGATAAGCTGGCTTATAAACATCCACCTTATGTGGCCGTGCCACATAGATCCCCTCCCACAGCCGTTGACTTCGGAGGAGAGCTTCCGTAATAACGCTTCAAATTAACCACATTGAATACATCTGTTTTAGGTGGGTTGCCCCAGCAGACTGTCGGTGCGTTCCAAATGGGATATATCGCCCTCCGAAGGGCACTTTGGAGTGAAAACAGTCATGACCGCCATATTGAAGGGTCGTTCCAAACCGAAGTGCTCAAAACTAGCTACTTCAAAGGGCCCTTCGGAATGAAGGATTTCGAAGGGTACAACTGATGGACACTTTGGGCTCCCATGACCCTTTGGGCAGATTCTTTGCATGATGACGGCGCCTCCATATGATGATGCAGAATGGCACGTCAAGAAACAGTTGTTTGGTCCCCTACATCCTTCAACCCTTCGAAGCTCTCACTCCGGAGGGTAAACCCCTTTGAAGGGATTAGGGCATAGGGATGAGCCCTTCCGAATGGAACGCAGGGTGTGTAATTTTATTGGCCCTGTTTTACTTTTTATTGTAGCTGGTCCCTCCCACTTGGGCACAAGCTTGGCAGATAATTTATTTGAGACACTGGAGAGAGGATGGGTTCTAAACCAAACCAGGTCACCCGGCTGAAACTGCACATTTTTTTTCTCTGGTTATTATAATACCTGGCTTGTTTGGCTTGGCTCATCCTCATTCTTTGTCTCACCTCTTCCGCCATGATGTTTTGTTGTTCCACCAGGGAATAGGCTGTTTGGTCTGGTGAAGCTGGACGGTGAATTAGACGCTCTAGCGGTCCCAGAATCTGCCTGCCCAGCATAAGCTCTGAAGGGGTCTTTCCAGTGCTCTCCTGCTGTGCGGTGTTAATAGCGAAGCGAAATTCTGGTAACCATTGATCCCATGTCTGACCTACAAAAGCCACAATCATTTTTTTGATAGTCCTGTTTATTCCCTCTGTAAGATTGGCTTGTGGGTGATAGCTTGTGTTAAGTCTCTGTATACACCCCCATGTTTTACACAGTTCTAACTATGCTGGATGTAAATTAGGGATCTCTATCGGACACCAGGTATTTAGGTACCCCCCTCTTGGTACAACATATACAATCTATACAAGTGTGTAAGTGTGTGTATGTGTGTTTTTCAAAAGTCCGCACCAGTCCAATGTATGAGTGTGTGAGAGTTTTTAATCGGCCTCACCAGGATGCCTTAGAGTCCGGGAGCATGAAGAACAGCACTGTCCTGTGACGAAACCCGAGGCAAAATAATCCAATTTTCACAGTTTATTTCCTCAAGGTAAGTATCAAAAATTAGCGATGGCTGACGCATTTTCTGTTTGAGCCGTTGCCTAACCCGTTGTTCGAGAAATGGATGGAGATGCTGTCAGTTTTGCCAACTTAGCGACTTTTCAGACGCCTTTAGCAACTTTTTATTTATTTTTTATTTTTTTCTCAAAAAGAGCCTAGCGAACAATCTTTAGTTTTTGCCCAAACCTTATTTAGTTTCTGAGACTAGCCGGTGTGCACACACCTCTCTCTCTCTCTCTCTCTCTGTCTGCTCTGTTCAGCATGTAACTTTTATACGGTACACTTATAATAAGTGCTTATTTTTGGGTTATTGTAGCCTGGTCTTGTAGCCTGGTCGGGTCATCACCGCTGCGGAGTAACACATGCCTGCGTGAATTGCCATAGACATAAACTTAGAGAAGTAGCTCCAGTTAGAATGTTCTTCCACGGGATGTGTGCAGTTCTGTTTATTAACCGCTAGAGCGCCAAAAGTCACAGTGCTGCTTTAAAACCGATATTATTTTGATCTCTAATTATACATGCAAGTATAGCCGAAATCACAGAACAGCTATTGTCTTTATCTTATGTTTAGGCTATTTGATTTTATCAGATGACGGCTCGATTATAAATCAGGATTTTTGTGCAGATTAACATCTTGGAAGGTAGAGCTGGTTATGTAGTCTTAATGGGTCGCATTTTAGTCACTATTTCATATTCATTCCGTTATCTGACAACAGAAAATATATCTATGAAAAAAAATATATCAATGAAAACAGCTTTATTGAGAATTTAGCTTCATCAAAATACAGTATGTGGGCCAGAGAGGCAAACAAATGTAATAATAAATAATAAATGTACATTTAACATGTTCAGAAGAAGTGAGCTGCCCTGTAGTGTGAAAATGTAAACAGGCTTGTCTAAGTCAATTTCTCAGTGCAAATAAAGAGAAGTAATGGGAGCCTGGTATTTCTATGTTTTTTTCATGTGTGTAATAGACATGAACAAGTTCTTTGAAAAACATCTGTGACCTTCGAAACATGTCCAGTCTTCATGCTCTAAATTAACTATGGTTTCACTAATAATAAACATATATTGCATAAAGCATCCATATTTGTCCATGCCCATGTCAAATAGAGTATTAAAAACTTAAAGTATTAATTTAAGGAACATTTAGAACAGATAAAAAAAAGTGCGATTAACTTGTGATTAATTGCGAGTTAACTCATGACAGTCATGCGATTAATCACGATTAAATATTTTAATCGATTGACAGCCCTAATATACATTCATATAAGTTAGATAGTGACAAGCACAGCAAGTTAGAGATAGGATATCATAGGCTAGTTGCTAGATAGATTGTTTCATATTGATAGATTACATAATAATGGAAGCTCCACGCAAGAGATGCCGTCCATCTGTGGTGTGGGAGCATTTCCATTTGGAAACACAAAATAATGTGAGATGTAGGTATTGTGATAGGCCGCTAGCCTACTGCAATGATACATCATCCATGATGCGCCATTTGAGGAGCACTCATCCTGCCCTTTTGGGGAGTGCAGAGGATGATAACATTGCCCCTGCACCTAGGCCGGCTATTGACACTGCTGGGCCATCTAAGCAAGATATGCATTGTATAAAATCTAATTCAGATCACAAAGTGTTGAGACGCTGTTTAGGAAATCCATATTTTTAAATAGACTTAGGCCTATGTCAACCTAAGCCCTACAATTTAACATCCCAATCACAATTAACAATCGTGTTACAAATAGATTCACTGAGAATATTTCAAAATAACACCTCACAAACTTAGCCACTGTATTCAGTATAGTTCTATATTCATACATACATGTGTATGTATGTATGTATGTGTGTGTGTGTGTGTGTGTGTGTGTATACACTTCTTTGTTCAGGAAGGTTTCAAACTAATGAACCAACAGACTAGTCTTAATAGCTGTGGACTATTTCAATTTATATAATTAAAATGTATTTGACTTAAAGTAGGTTTTATTCTTCTCTTTGAAAAGGCAGACAAAGGAATTGGATGAGGCTCTTGTAGACATGGTGGTGAAGGATTTGCAGCCCTTCACCATTGTGGAGGATATGGGTTTCAGGGCCTTTGTGAACAAGCTTGATCCAATCTATGTCCTTCCATCTCGGAAGGCGCTTAAAACGATGGTCACTGAAAGGTACAACAGCACCAAGGAGAAGACAATGAGAGACCTACAAAAAGCAGAATTTGTTAGCCTTACAGCTGATATGTAGTCATCCATTAATATGGATGGATACCTTGGTGTAACTTGCCACTACATTACAGCAGAAGCAAAGATGGCAACTGTTGTATTGGGTGTAAGGAGGTTTTACCAAACCCACACAGCCCAGCATCTCATGGAGGCTAAAACCTTGCTCATGTCTGAGTGGGGAATAACCTCCAAAATTCAGTGTATGGTGACTGACAATGCATCCAACATGATCTTAAGTGCCCAGCTACTCAACCTTCGACATATCCCATGTTTTGCACATAACCTAAATTTGATTGTGAAAAAGGCCCTAGATCAAAACCCACACATCAATGAAATACGCCAGAAAGCCAGAAAGATAGTGAGGTTGTTCAGATCCAGCTGCAAAGCAAAGGACAAACTTGTGGAGATGCAGGGCTTGATGGGCAGACCAACTCTGAAACTGATACAGGAGGTTGAAACGAGATGGAACAGCACTTTTGACATGCTGCAACACTTATATGAGCAACGAGAGCCAGTGGTTGCTGCGATTTCCAATTTAAACTGTGATACTGCTCTGCTGACAAGTTCTGAGTATGACATTATTCAAGAGTCATTGTCATTACTGCAACTGTTTAAACTTGCAACAACAGAGTTGTTAGAGGAACAGAGAGTATCCACCTCAAAACTTATACCGCTTTACAGGATGTTGCAGCACAAGCTTGTAGAGAAAAAAGGCCTTGCAAAGCAGGAATCAACTGTACAATTAGGTAATCCACAATGGCCATACTGCCAATGTCATTGGCCATAAGTGTCATATTGTTGTCATTAATATAATTAATATGCTTTGCTCCTGTTTTGCACAGGCTCACACCTGCAAGAAGGTCTGCAGTCCAGATGTGGCGAGTATGAGTCATTCAGAGCCTTGGCATTGGCTACACTGCTGGACCCAAGATTAAAGTTGTGGCTTTTGGAAATCCTGCCAAAGGCCAGGAGGCTGAAAAGCACCTCACACTGGAGTGCGCTTCGCTGTTGCGTTCAAACCCACCAACTCATGGTGAGCACTTTCAATCTTCATCTAACTTTACGGAGTTATATCATCTGTGTAGTGGACAGCACATTCCAGGGCCCAGTTTATGGCAGGGCCCCTCTCTGACCACTATAGTGGACAAAGTTTTGCTACATTTTGATTGGATCTTGGTGGACTAACATAAGCAAACTGTCCAATGGCATCAGATAAAGACGCCAGGACAATGGCCAGACACCTCTGAAAGGGCAAGAAGAACACCTTTGGAACAAAACCCGGGAAGCACAGGACTTCTCATTGGTCCAAATTCAGTTTCTGCCCTTCACCCACCAACAGACTGATTCCTAAGGTTTTGGCCTGTGACTGCCATAAAAATTCCTTAGCACCTCTGGATGCAGCAGCAGTGTGTGAAACAAAGAGAGATCACAGAGATCCATCCAAATCCATTCATAATTATGTTTTAAAACCATAAAACTGATACACACTACAACACACACATCTTATACTTATTCAGAGAAATAAGTATTCTCAGTGACAGCGATGTGTAGTGCAACATCTTTCACAAACTCAGCTGTTAATGGACAAATGAATGCATGCATGACAGTTCAATTTTCTTCCATCATGTTTGGACTTAATGTGTTCGTAACATTGCAAAAGGTATTCTGGTTGTGGTTTGGTAAGTGAATGATGCATTGGTAAAACTTTAGTGACACTTTTCTAAATGTGTGTTTGGACTATGCAAATAAGTTCCACAGGAGAAAAGAAGGGTCGGCCACACCGTGTCCCCCCACTCTGATGGAAATAGCCAATCACAGCCAAGAAATGGAGAAGTGCCAGATTGCAATCTCCTCCTCATCGGAAAGAGATAAAGGTACCTTCCCAAAAGACACTCCTCTTTATGAGTCTCAGTCCCGTTAGGGAAGGAACAGTAACAGACACATTCGTTCTGAGTCTGAGTACTCCAATGGAAAAGACGTTAACAGATACACTGTTCTGGATCTGAGTCTCCGGCCTGCAAGTGTGAGACACTAACAGATCAACCAGTTCTGAGTCTCCAGCCTGTGAGGGTGAGACTGCAACAGATCAACCTCCGTTCTGAGTCTCTGGCACGTCCAGGAGACACCAACAGATCAACACGTTCTGAACCTCTAGCCCGTAAGGGAGGAGGCAATAACAGATACCAAGTCCTGAGTCTGCAGCTTTGAGGCAGCAACAGATACGACCACATTCTGAGCCTCCAGCCTGTGAGGAAAGAGATAATCTACGTTCAGACTTCATTCAGAGTCTTCGTCCAGCGAGACAACAACAGATGCAGCACGTCCTGAGTCTCCATCCTAGAGAGACAAAGCGGCTCAACCAAATTCTGGGTCTCTAGCTCAGAGAGGCAGAAGACACACAGACATTTGCAACAAGGTTAAGCTCCGGCGAGCAAACCTTCACTCCAAGGTACCTTCGCTTGCGTGTTCCAGGCTAAGGACCTTCTGCACCTACTTCAGGGTCATATCTGTGTGTTCCAGATTTTAAGACCCTTTGGTGCTCCAGGAGATCAGCATCCTCCAGCGCTTCGTGTTCAAGGCTGTCGAACCGGATTCCTGCTCCTTTCCCCACTGCATTGTTACCAGCACAACCAGTGGATGAAGTCACCACCACCAGACTGCTCACTCAACCACAGAGAACGTAACTATCACCTATCCAAACCTCTTCCAGAGACCTTGGCATTGTTGTGTATTATCAGTATATGATTTTTCTAATTGACATAAGATGATATATAGCTGATTGCAGTTGATAACAAATAATCTTTCAGGTATTTGTTTGATGCATAATAAGGTTCTTCACCTTTCTTGTTTCAGAGTAGTGACAGTTTATCTTTCCAGATAACGTAGCTCTGACATATCAACATCTAACATAATCACTTGCATTTTATGCATCTTATACACTTTATTGCTTTTTCATTCATGGTATTCATTTAGTAGTTGTTGATTACTCTTGTCTATCTTTTGTTAATAAAATTTATTTTATTACACTTGTCTTCCTTGTGTTGATAATGCAGTAAGGTTCTACAAGTTAGGTATCCCACCCATCTTTCTTATGTGATGTACTCCTAACCACACCTTAAGTGACACGTGATCCAAAAATCATAACGTCACCTGTGACGTGAGTACCCATCACTACACTATTTCGCCTCCTTAGGTTGGCGAAAGCAAAATTCACTAGATTAATTGGCGTCCCTGGGTGGGCTAACTTAGATTGAAATGAGCCTTCTTTTTAATCAGCACAAGTCAATACACTAAATGATAACAATAGAAGTAACTTTAGCAGGAAACTAATTCTTTCACTGAGTCAGAAACCAATTGCATAGCAACAGTGGTTCCTTCTAGGCCTGATTGATAGTTTCCGTGCTCAACTTTTTGGTATTGTTTATGAATAGGATTGGTTGCAAAGTGTATAGAATTGTGATTTTATTGCGGCATAGAGCTTGCAAATATTTTGTCCAAAATGTTTGTTTGTAAAAGTTGTAATTGTTTATTATAACTAATTGCTTCTAGAAATATAGCATATGGTTCCCACCTTGTAAGTCTATCATAACGTTCTAGAATTTTTATATGAACCTGTCAGGAAAGGGTAATGCCCTCTGAAAAATTATAGACGAGTGCTAGAATTCACACCCCTTGTCTGTGTGTGTGACATTCATGGTCTTAGTAGTTCAGAGCTGCTCACATTCGTGGCAAACTTCAAGAGCTAACTAATACAAGTGGTGTATTTATTTATTTTATATATATATATATATATATATATATATATATACACACACACACATATATATATATATATATACATACATACACACACACACACACAAGTGTATATATATATATATATATATATATTAAATAAATATGGCTGATATGACCGCTGCCTGAGCCAGGCCTTAAAGGACACTTCACTTATAAAGCTTCTGTCCAGCCTAGCACTAAACTGGCCTATCCAACCAAACCAGGCCATAGACAAATTATCCCTTGCCCATGACCAGGACAAAGATAGGGATTTAAAGTTTCAGGAACTCAAAAACGAGTTGGCTGATTTGCATAAGGACAATGTGAAGTTAAGAGCAAAAATATGCAGATTGTCTTCAGATAATAAATGCTTACAGTTCATCACTGACAGTCAGGAAGTAGAGCTGAAAAAGCTGAAAACTGACGTGGCCACTCTGCAAACAGAGTTGAACCATTCCCATAAAGACATGTCAGTACAGACAGAGAGATTAAGTGCAGTAAGTACTAATCTGAATAAGACCAATGCTGAGTTAAGCTCAGCTATGCTTGAAATTTCTGAGCTGGAAAGGCAACAAGAAATAGAATGCAAGACTTGTGATCTGCTCAAGCTAAAGCCTTCTAAGTCAAACGTTACCCAAATCCAGAATAGGGAACCATTGATTAGAGTACGAGCTGTGGCTACAGGTAGAACATCTGTGTTGGCAGACAAAGATGGCAGAGCAGAACAGAGATGTGAAGTAATAGGAAAAAGGATGAGTGTATTGGAGAAAAGCAGGCAACTCCACCATAAGCAACCTGAACTAGAGAGAGTACACACCTACTCCACTGGTTCAGCTGTAAGGGACCCCCTGGTAAATAATCTTTCACAGGGACAGTGTTACCAGAAAAATGGTAATTTTACAGCCTCTACCGGCCTTAGCATGAGTGCTGGCTTCACTCATTCCTATAATGCAGCCTCTTACCCCACCATAGGTAGAAAGACTAGCTGCTCCTTACCTGAATCTCCTAGCTCCCAGCCATCTAGAGACAGCCACCTGCATATTCTTAGAGAATTAGCGCGTGACATAGATGTGTTTAACCCTGAGACTCCTGATAACAACATAGAGTTGTATTTGAAGGATGTAAATGCAGCCTTGGCATACTTTCCTCAGGCTAGTATGGCTGACAAAGTCTTTCTTCTGAGAAAGACCACTGCACGAACCATCCGTGGTTTCATAGATAGACAGAGCCCAGCTATCGCTAACAATTATGACGAATTGTGTAAAACTCTTCTGTCAGAGTACACTCTGTACCAGAACCCATCTGCCTCTTGTCTCTCAGCTTTCCGAATTAAGCAAGGTCGCCATGAATCTCCCAGAGAGTACTATGAGCGCTTAAGGAAAATGTATTTTGCTGGCAGAGATGACCCTAGTGCAGAGGACGATGTCATGTTTAAGAGTTTATTTGTGAGTAATCTATACCCCACTGTTAGGAAACCACCCATACTTCTGGTAGATGTTGACCATATGTCTGCAGGAGAACTGAGGCAGCTTGCAGTGCGAGCATGGGACAGTGAGAGGGTAGGCACAAACAGGAAAGACAGAGAGCCAGATACATCTGTGCTTGAATCTGAAAATGACAGTAAAACTCCCTTTCAAATGGAAGTGTCAGAACTTCCACAGAACAGGTTTGTCCATGCCAGCAATCTCCAGCAGAGCCCTAGGTTCTCAGGTTACAGGGGACATAACAGTCACAGGCATGCCCCCAGAAAGGAGAGAAGGCAGTGGGATGACAGAGAGCAAAGACAGAAGAAGGGTAGAGATGGCTATAAGAATGGCCATAAACAGTGTAGTCATTACAGAAGTAGGAAATCTAGAGGAACTGAAAGGAAGGATGCTGAGAACTTAGCAGAGATCCAGCACCTACTTCTTAAAGCCCTCAAAGACCTCAAGTCAGAGGAGAACACCTCCAATGACAGAGACCTGGTCTTCTCAGCATAACCAGGTCGGGGCCCCTCCTCCTCCACCTAACATCTGAGTGTGGATAAGACCCACCGGGAAAGGGGGGTATCCCATAACTGAACAGGGTCTACCAGTGTCAGCAGACACCCAGCCCTTGTATCACATCAGACATCACCTTCAACCACAGAAGGGTTCTTTACTTCCCACTTCAGTTTTGTGTTCCAGTTTAGACTTTTCAGTCAGTGTTTATAACCTACAAGGTTATGATTTTGCATGCCCATGACAATCCCTTTGGATGTCAGGAAAGGGGGGTCAAGCCCCATATAATACCACTGACCAACTAGTTTACTTGCCACATGTTAAGTAAAACATTGCAGATCACGGTGTTAGGTTTGTTCTAATTTGTTGTTGTCAGTTCTAGCCATCCAGTCTCCCTTAAAAGTCATCCTTCCAAAATGAGGAATTGTTTGATTGGACGTGTGAGGAAGCCTCTAGAGGCAGATGAAGACTAGACGGAACACTCAAATTTACAACCTCCACTGCTGGCCAATATACAGCCCCTTGAACTACACCACAGTGCAGCCAAGATAATGGATGTCATACAACGTGACCACTCTCATTAATTGGTCTGTATATTAATGCAATATTTACTTATGATTTAAGTGAGCTTTGCTCCTGATAATTAGACAATAGAAATAATCTTGTCATATGTGGTACCAGGTGAACCAGTTGAGGATTCTGTAATCAGGCATTGCAAGGAACTATCAAAACATCGCAGGTGCACATAGCCTACAGCTTGAAGAGTGCCAAACCAAATTATGTCAATCCAGACATTTAAGAAATTAGTTTTCTGCTAAATCTGCTCAAACATTTTTAATGTTTACTCTTACCTTGATACTCTCTTCAGAGATCTTAAACAATAGACTTTAAGTTACTTTTAGGACAACTTTTCCTTACACCTATCTTCTCCAGAATGCTTCTAACCTGTTTAAAAATTATTTTAATGACCCTTACATTTAGTTAATTTAGCTCTATATAGAACATATTGAGCCAAATTGTACTTTAATGCCAATGGTCAGAAGGAGGAGGTGAGGTGTGTGTGTTTTGTTCCTGCTGTTCCTTTTAGTGCATCGCCCAGATCAACGAATTCAGGTCCTTGATCAAGCCGATCAGGGGGGATGTAGTGGACAGCACATTCCAGTGCGCAGTTTATGGCAGGGCCCCTCTCTGACCACAATAGTGGACAAAGGTTTGCTACATTTTGATTGGATCTTGGTGGACTAACATAAGCACACTGTCCAATGGCATTAGATAAAGTTGCCAGGACAATGGCCAGACACCTCTGAGAGGGCAAGAAGAAGACCTTTGGAACAAAGCCCGGGAAGGACAGGACTTCTCATTGGTCCAAATTCAGTTTCTGCCCTTCACCCACCAACAGACTGATTCCTAAGGTTTTGGACTGTGACTGCCATAAAAATTCCTTAGCACCTCTGGATGCAGCAGCAGTGTGTGAAACAAAGAGAGATCACAGAGATCCATCCAAATCCATTCATAACTATGTTTTCAAACCTTAAAACTGATGCACACTACAACACACACATCTCATACTTATTCAGAGAAATAAGTATTCTCAGTGACAGCAATGTGTAGTGCAACATCTTTCACAAACTCAGCTGTTAATGGACAAATGAATGCATGCATGACAGTTCAATCTTCTTCCATCATGTTTGGACTTAATGTGTTTGTAACATTGTCAAAGGTATTCTGGTTGTGGTTTGGTAAGTGAATGATGCATTGGTAAAACTTTAAAAGACGTTAACAGATACACTGTTCTGGATCTGAGTCTCCGGCCTGCAAGGGTGAGATACTAACAGATCAACCAGTTCTGAGTCTCCAGCCTGTGAGGGTGAGACTGCAACAGATCAGCCTCCGTTCTGAGTCTCTGGCACGTCCAGGAGACACCAAGAGATCAACACGTTCTGAACCTCTAGCCCGTGAGGGAGGAGGCAATAACAGATACCAAGTCCTGAGTCTGCACCTTTGAAGCAGCAACAGATACGACCACATTCTGAGCATCCAGCCTGTGAGGAAAGAGATAATCTACGTTCAGACTTCATTCAGAATTTTCGTCCAGCGAGACAACAACAGATGCAGCACGTCCTGAGTCTCCATCCTTGAGAGACAAAGCGGATCGACCAAATTCTGGGTCTCTAGGCTAGAGAGGCAGAAGACACACAGACATTTGCAACAAGGTTAAGCTCCGACGAGCAAACCTTCACTCCAAGGTACCTTCGCTTGCGTGTTTCAGGCTAAGGACCTTCTGCACCTACTTCAGGGTCACATCTGCGTGTTCCAGATTTTAAGACCCTTTGGTGCTCCAGGAGATCAGCATCCTCCAGCACTTCGTGTCCAAGGCTGTCGAAACGGATTCCTGCTCCTTTCCCCACTGCATTGTTACCAGCACAACCAGTGGATGAAGTCACTGTCACCGGAATGCTCACTCAACCAGAGAGAACGTAAATATCACCTATCCAAACCTCTTCCAGAGACCTTGGCATTGTTGTGTATTACCAGTATATGATTTTTCTAATTGACATTAGATGTTATATACTGATTGCAGTTGATAACAAATAATCTTTCAGGTATTTGTTTGATGTATAATGAGGTTCTTGACCTTTCTTGTTTCAGAGTAGTGACAGTTTATCTTTCCACATAACGTAGCTCTGACATAGCAACATCTAACATAATCATTTGCATTTTATGCATCTCATGCACTTTATTCCTTTTTCATTCATGGTATTAATTTAGTAGTTGTTGATTACTCTTGTCTATCTTTTGTTAATAAAATTTATTTTATTACACTTGTGTCTTCCTTGTGTTGATAATGCAGTAAGGTTCTACAAGTTAGGTATCCCACCGATCTTTCTTATGTGATGTACTCCTAATCACACCTTAAGTGACAAGTGATCCAAAAATCATAACGCCACCTGTGACGTGAGTACCCATCACTACACTATGTCGCCTCCTTAGGTTGGAGAAAGCAAAATTCACTACATCTGTATAATTATGTAACTTCATATATGACATGAGTTTAGGCTTTATAACTAATTGCTATTTTTACTTTTTCAATCAGAGCCACAATTATCAGCATCACGTCCATCATCATCAACAACACCAGCAGAAATCCAGGACTGTTTATAGGGACTTTTTGATAATCGTGTCTGTGAATCCCACACAACACACAGTGCTACAGCTGATACCACAGTGGAAGTAAAAAAGTACCTCATAGACGCATTTTTGCCCAGAACGGAGGATCCCCTAAAGTACTGGAAGAAGAGAGCAGTATTTTTTCCTAATCTGTACGTTCTAACTAAAAAGTATCTGTTCATGTCAGCGACAAGTGTCCCTTGTGAGAGGATTTTTTCAAAGGCTTGGAGAAATTCTATGTAAAAAAAGAAGTAGGCTAAGTCCATCAACAGCAAAACCATTGATTTTTTTTTTTAAATAAAAATCTTTATATGTAAAAAAAAAAAAAACAACAAAAGAAAAAACACATTGTGGCTTGATGTATTTTATTGTCCATTTTTCATGACCAAAATAACACATTTATTCACAAAGAGTTCATTCAGATGTCAGACTGATGTTTCAACACATTACAAGCATAAAAACACATTTTAAATGTTTATTATAATTATGTGAAGATGAGTTCTTCACCCAGGGTTCGAACCCAAGGAGATAGCATTCCAGTCACGCACACTATCCACTCCCCCAAGTCACTTGGTAGATTAGCTATCATAACATACATTATTATTCGTCAATTCGCTTAACTGTTTCTTTGTTGAAGCTGTTTCAGAGCAATACTTAAAAATGACCACTAGGTGTCACTGTAGAGACAGGTGTCGAAATGTTTCCAAATGTTTCGAAGCCTCGACACATTTGCTTCGACTGTTTCAGTGTTTCACGAAGCCTTTCTCTGCCCACCACTATCAAAAATCGCAGTCCACAACAGCAAGAGAAAAAGAACGATCGTTCGCGGTAAACCAACTGAGCAATACTAGCATTGCCCCTGAACGCCGATCAGAGGATTCCTTTATAGGTTCGCTTGGATCCGCTGATTTCGCTGACGTCACAGCGATTCCCTGGCGCGTACCGTCAGAACTCTCGCGAGTAAAACCGGGATCAATCACACTCGTCGGGGCAACAGATACATAGGGGAAAAAATAGGCTTGTTTGAGATGCGCCTCGCCTACTCTCGCCTACTGACATGTAGGCGAAAGTAGGCGGCTGCAGTGAGGAGAGGAGTGAAATAAATGCAGTCAAGATGGACAGTTCTGACCTCTCGAAGTGGAAGATAACTACGAAATCAAAGGCAGATATCGCGTTATTCTCACTCATGTGCTGTGTTGCTGATAAAATGATATAATTTCAGTTCTGTTGGTTTTATATGAATATAAATATGATGAACAAGACACTCAAAGTGGTTGCTATTTAATTCCATACGAAATGCGTATCTATTATCCATTTCTACTTTAATACAAACATGTATTTTAGATTTTAATAGAAATATTACAACAATAACATATCTCACACAGAGATTGGACTGTCATAGTGTTTGGAAATATTCATGCATAATTTAAATACATAATCTCATGAAATCAGATAAAAAAATAAAATATTTTAGAAGAGAATGCAGCGTCACAGATGTCTGAACCAATGAGCATTAAGCTGTGTCGTCAGTCAGTTGTTTCCCATCATGCTTTTGATGTCATGCTTTTGTGCCAAAAAACTCTCTCATGAGAGTTTTTTGGCACACGTCAGCATGACATCAGAGCAAGGCAAACGTAACTCGGACACTTTTCTAACCGGCATGCATCTCGCGGTGATCGCCGGTGATCAGTTCTGCGCAGATTTTGCTCATCTCAAACAAGCCTAATAGGTGTATTTGACTTGAAGCGCGCTGCGCTGAATGATCAGTGTATGACATCACAGTACCGCGAGAGTCATAAGAGAGCAAACAGATCCTTATGCTTTCGAATAGCTCTCGCGGCACTTTGATGTCATACACTGATCATGCTGCGCAGCGCCACTTAAAGTTGAACACAACTCCCAGACTGCAGCTGAGTCCGAACCGCATCCGTCTCCAAACTGGCAAATCTGCGTAACAGTCACACCCGTTTTACTGATCTAATACAGATCCAGCCCTGCGTGAGTTTCCGTGGGCGGGAACAACAGTAGCAAAGCAGATTGGGGCCGCATCAGTCATTTGAACCGAGAAGGCGTATTTATCTGGAGTTGAAAAGGCAGCCACAGTATCTTACCTCAAAATCCTCACAAAGATAAGTCACACTGTGTGGTCAAATAAAGCAATAAGCTTATTGCTTTTATAAAACGGTTATTCCATATGTTTAGTAAGGTTTCACAAAATAAAACAGAGCAAATAAGTGTAATGATATTAATAAAAACAGTATTCTTCCACCAAACAATGTAGTTCCTCAGAAACAGTTGTGGTTGGAACCTATGGTTGGAACAAAGTGGTTGCCAAGCAACACACAAAGTATACAAAGGTGTAGGTTTGTAGTGTAATTTACAACAACTTCGAACATGGCTCAACCAATCAGTGTGACGGGACAAGGAGAACAGAGGACTCAAAGGCAGAGGATTAGATGCAAACAGTAGGCTTATTCTCCAAAGGTGAACAAAACAAATAAAACTGTAACAAAAATCAGTGAGCAAGTCTCTGGGGTAATCCAGCTATGGTCGGCAGTGAGATGTGGACCCAACGAGCTGATCACTGCCCAAGACCAACCACCCAACAGTGGAGCGAGGCAGAGAGCGGCAGTCCTTCTCTCTATGCATCCTGGGGTAACACGTACGGACGGCCGTGTAACACCAGAGCACAGCACAGAACACAAAACAATCTACTCACAACAAGGACTAGTCAGAAGAGAAATATAAAGGAAAGGGTAATGAGCGACAGGTGGAAGAGAAGTAGCTCGTGACATGCGCAGGCCCACCGCCAGATCAGTGCTGATTGCACCTGTCACGAGCTGCCGAAAAAAAGACATGACACCAACAGACAGCAGAGGGAGCCAGGAAGGCACCCTGACCCATGACAATCAGAATCAAGGACCGGAACTATCCAGAACTGTAATTTCATATTGATTGCATTGTGTACTTGTTAACTGAAAAGACTGAGAATTTTTTGCTCTTTATTTATTCATGATGTTAGCTAACTCCTATGTGTTCAGAGGGTATGCTATCACGAAGATGGTCCAGAAGTCGGTCATTATGTGTGAGAGACTCATTTTAACTGTCTCTATTAATTTTCACGGTTGAAGTTTGCTGCATTGTGATGTTAGAGATAGGCTTTCATTAAAGGTTAATCCGAATGCCTTTAATTAAAGCTAAACGTAGCTAAGGTCTCCCGCAAAAACCCAAATTTTTAGATATAATGTTACAATGTGAAAGATAAAAAATACATACAGTGGGTACGGAAAGTATTCAGACCCCCTTAAATTTTTCACTCTTTGTTATATTGCAGCCATTTGCTAAAATCATTTAAGTTCATTTTTTTTCCTCATTAATGTACACACAGCACCCCATATTGACAGAAAAACACAGAATTGTTGACATTTTTGCAGATTTATTAAAACAGAAAAACTAAAATATCACATGGTCCTAAGTATTCAGACCCTTTGCTGTGACACTCATATATTTAACTCAGGTGCTGTCCATTTCTTCTGATCATCCTTGAGATGGTTCTACACCTTCATTTGAGTCCAGCTGTGTTTGATTATACTGATTGGACTTGATTAGGAAAGCCACACACCTGTCTATATAAGACCTTACAGCTCACAGTGCATGTCAGAGCAAATGAGAATCATGAGGTCAAAGGAACTGCCTGAAGAGTTCAGAGACAGAATTGTGGCAAGGCACAGATCTGGCCAAGGTTACAAAAAAATTTCTGCTGCACTTAAGGTTCCTAAGAGCACAGTGGCCTCCATAATCCTTAAATGGAAGACGTTTGGGACGACCAGAACCCTTCCTAGAGCTGGCCGTCCGGCCAAACTGAGCTATCGGGGGAGAAGAGCCTTGGTGAGAGAGGTAAAGAAGAACCCAAAGATCGCTGTGGCTGAGCTCCAGAAATGCAGTCGGGAGATGGGAGAAAGTTGTAGAAAGTCAACAATCACTGCAGCCCTCCACCAGTCGGGGCTTTATGGCAGAATGGCCCGACGGAAGCCTCTCCTCAGTGCAATACACATGAAAGCCCACATGAAGGACTCCAAGATGGTGAGAAATAAGATTCTCTGGTCTGATGAGACCAAGATAGAACTTTTTGGCCTTAATTCTAAGCGGTATGTGTGGAGAAAACCAGGCACTGCTCATCACCTGTCCAATACAGTCCCAACAGTGAAGCATGGTAGTGGCAGCATCATGCTGTGGGGGTGTTTTTCAGCTGCAGGGACAGGACGACTGGTTGCAATCGAGGGAAAGATGAATGCGGCCAAGTACAGGGATATCCTGGATGAAAACCTTCTCCAGAGTGCTCAGGACCTCAGACTGGGCCGAAGGTTTACCTTCCAACAAGACAATGACCCTAAGCACACAGCTAAAATAACGAAGGAGTGGCTTCACAACAACTCCGTGACTGTTCTTGAATGGCCCAGCCAGAGCCCTGACTTAAACCCAATTGAGCATCTCTGGAGAGACCTAAAAATGGCTGTCCACCAACGTTTACCATCCAACCTGACAGAACTGGAGAGGATCTGCAAGGAGGAATGCCAGAGGATCCCCAAATCCAGGTGTGAAAAACATGTTGCATCTTTCCCAAAAAGACTCATGGCTGTATTAGATCAAAAGGGTGCTTCTACTAAATACTGAGCAAAGGGTCTGAATACTTAGGACCATGTGATATTTCAGTTTTTCTTTTTTAATAAATCTGCAAAAATGTCAATTCTGTGTTTTTCTGTCAATATGGGGTGCTGTGAGCACATTAATGAGGAAAAAAATGAACTTTAAATGATTTTAGCAAATGGCTGCAATATAACAAAGAGTGAAAAATGTAAGGGGGTCTGAATACTTTCCGTACCCACTGTATATCACTATATCATATATCACATTATACAACACATTATATACTTGTACACCAGTATAAAGGACTAAAACATATAATTCACAATCCTAATATCCATAAACCGTTCACAATCAACCGCTGTATAGTTACCTCGTGTCTGGATGGATATGATTGGCAGTTTCAGGTCCTTTTCCCAAGTGTCCGTCCTAGCTCAGTCATGTTCAGACCACTTGAAGCTCGACAAAGTAGTATTCAGGTTCAGATAACTGGTTATCACTAATGAAGCACTCAGAGCCTTGTTTTAAAAGTTTTAACGAATCACCAATAAAATGGTTTTGTTTTATTAAAAAAAACAATAACTCATAAGTACATAACACAAACTAACAGCGAGTAAAGTCTTCACCACGAATTGTCGGCCCTGAACAATGGTCTCCCAGGCATTTTATAACCTTGCATAACAAAAAACTTCCTACCAATGCCTGCGACTGCCCCCTCCTTGAAAACAGGAAGCATGACCTTTGTCACAGAGGCTGAATTAAACAAGTATCAAAAGTTCAAACAGAGAGAAAATACAAATTAAAAAACATCACTTCTAGATAGCAAGCATGTCTAGTTCTATTTTCAGATATAGGGAAAATAGTGACACCTTCTATGAGCACTGCTTAAGCACCTATACCTTAAACCGCAATGTAACACCTCTAGCAGGTGTTATCTGATTCTAAGTAACGGTTCAGCTAGAAGTTCCATCTCGCACCCACGTTGCGAGATGCATCCCCTTGCTCTTAACCGCTCTTTTACAAAATAAGCAAAGCAACTACATAGCAGATAAAAACCACAGAACACTCAACATCTGTGCCCCTAACATGAGATATACCCTCAAACACTTTTTTGACATTTACTTTTTTAACACAGGAGACTGAAAATCCATTTTCTCTAAATCATTCATTAACATTTGTAATTCCTTTGAAAAACCCTGCAATTCCATCACTTCTTTTATTAACTTTGCAACCCTTTTATTCATCGTTTCTTGTTTCTGTATCAGCTTAAAAATTGCTTTCATCTGGGGGAAGTCGTGGCCTGATGGTTAGGGAGTCGGGCTTGTAACCTGAAGGTTGCCGATTCGATTCTCGCACCGGCAGGAATTGAAGGTTGGGATTGTGAACAAACAAAACTCTCTCTGCCTTCGATACCATGACTGAGGTGCCCTTGAGCAAGGCACCGAACCCCCAATTGCTCCCCGGGCGCTGGAGCAATGGCTGCCCACTGCTCTGGGTGTGTGTTCACTGTGTGTGCGTTTGTTCACTACTCGCTGTGTGTGTGCACTTGGATGGGTTAAATGCAGAGCACCAATTTCGAGTATGGTCACCATATTTGACAATACGTCACGACTTTCACTTCCACTTTCATCTTGAAGATGATCTTTGGATCCCCCAGCTCTCTCCTGGGCACGCCTACGACGTTCCTTCTTCTTCTGTTTCTTGATCTCTCTACTCCAGTCTCGTTGCACTCCTTGAACTAAAAAAATCGCCAAAATCAATTTCTATGTTATCTGACCGGTTTGTATAGTTCCTGTCAGAGGATTGATCAGGGAATAGCATATTAGGCAGGTAGGGATCTGATTCGACAATATAGATATGTACATAAAGAAATATGTGTGGTGTCAGAAACGTTTGGAAACATAATAATTTTTTCATGTTTTTAAAAGAAGTCTCTTAAAGCATCATGCTCTCCAAGGCTGCAGTTATTTGATAAAATATATAATAAACAATATGCTACATATAATTTCAAATTAAAAGAACTGTTTTCTATTTGAATATAATTTATTCCTGTATTAAATGTAGTTTATTCCAGTTAAGCAAAGCTGAATTTTCAGCATCATTACCTCAGTCTTCAGTGTCACATGATTCTTCATAAGTCATGATCATGATGATTTGCTGCTCAGGTAACGTTTCTTTTTTATTTTTTATAAATATTGACATTTGTGCTGCTTAAGTGTTCTGTGATTGAATGAACAACATTTACATGCATTTATTAAATGTATTAATTAAATTTATTAGAGCGTGAGTTTTTTTTTTTTTTTTTTTAACATTATGAAGTCTTCAATGTCATTTTTGATACATATATTGCATTCTTGGAAAGAAATATTCGTTTCTCTCTCACTCTCTCTTTTAAAGATACCAGAAATGTTTGAGTACTTTGTTTCCACAAAACTGGGAAGCAGTAAAAGCTGTTTTCAGTAATGATAATAATCAGAAAAAAATTATTTAGCAGCAAATCAGCATATTGGAATGTTTTCTGAAAGATGATGTGACACTCAAGACAGGAGTAATGACTGTCTTTTTTTGTGAACATGGGGATAAATTGCATTTTAAAACACTTTACATATAATTTTCGTATAAATAATGTTAATATAATATTCCCCTCTTATCACTCCCTTTTTTTTAAATAGCTTTGAATCAGGATTAACTTATTTAGTAGACATTTTGTCTGTCTGTAAACTACAGTAAGTTCAGCTATCAGTCGTAGTCTTTCTCTGGTTCTTTCACGCATTGTATTACAATATAGCATCACTTAAAACTAGAGGGCTTGTTTAAAAGTGAAAGAACATTGCATGGCTTTCTTATATTTTTTGGCATCATAGTTGTGTTTGGACCTTTCCCTAGGCTTTTTACAGGGCACATTGTGTTGTGTGCTTCCAGGTTATATTATACTTTTTAAAGACATTTACAGTTGAATTATTTTGCTGTTTGTGAACAAAACATCAAACACTGTTTTTTTTTTTTTGTTTGTTTGTTTTTTTTTTTCACAATCATTCTTTTTGTAGAGGCAATGAAAAGGAGGGAGCCACCTTTAATAAGCTCTGGAGTCAGATGGAGGGCTCGCAGTTCCCTCGACAAATGACTGCATGACATTGCAGAAGACTGTCTGTTAGAACCAGAACCAACTCAGACTCACAAAGATGACACATATTCCATTATCAATGATATACAATGCAGCAATGACTCAAGACTCCCTCAGATAGATGACAATTTAGACAATTATTTTCCTGATTGCACTGATGATGTTGTGTATGCTGAAGTGACTGAAAGACACCATGTTTCAGAGCCTGGCTCTGAATCAGAATCTGAGCAGGCAGATGAGCCAGTCAGTCTTGTTGAAAGTTTGGCCAATTGGGCTGTACAGTTTGTTGTTTCTTTAGTAGCCCTCACAGCCCTCCTTAGTTTGTTGAGATTGTACCACCCATAACTGCCCAAGGATGCTCGAAGCATCCTTAAAACAAAAACTGATTATAAAATCCACCAAAAATGTGGTGGTTTGTATTATTACAGAGGTGTGCTGACAGCTTTGCATAACATCCCAACCTAGCTAATTGAAACTGTTGCAGATGGCTTTACTTTCAGATTGCAGATAAATATTGATGGCTTGCCATTGTTTAAGAGCTCAAATTTACTGTTATGGCCCATTTTAGGACTTTTGCTGAGTGTCCCAATGAAAGAACCTATTGTCATTGGGCTAAAAAATCCCATCAGCACCTGATGAATTTTTGAGGGACTTTACCCATGAATTAAAGCAGATGCACGATGGATTAAATTTTAGAGGAAAAAAGTTGTTCTAGATTACGTTGTATGTGATACTCCTGCTAGAGCGTTAGTAAAAACACAAAGGGTCACAATGGATATCATGGATGTGATAAGTGTTGCCAGCCAGGTGTATATTTTAATAACAGAATGACATACCCCAGAAATGATTTTGAGTTACGGACTGATTCATCATTTTCAGAGTTGATGAGGAGCATCATCATGATGGACCACATGGTTTTTCTGGTCTAGATGTAGGGATGGTGACTAGATTCCCTTTAGTTTACATGCACCTTGCATGTTTAGGTGTTACACGTAAATTGTTAAATGCCTGGCTAAGGGGTCCTTTGAAATTTAGCTTGTCCTCCAGTCTTGTTGATCAGATTTCTCAAAGTTTGATTCACATGCGTACAGGAAGCCCAGATCTCTCAGAGAGCTATTGCTGGAAAGTCACGGAACTTAGACAGTTTCTGTTGTATACTGGTTCTGTTGCTCTGGCACCATATTTAGATAGTACTTTATACAATAACATAAAGTTATTATATACTGGTATTAGCATCCTTGTCAGTCCACAGCTGTGTTCTTTGTTTAACAGCTATGCTAACACGCTGCTCACAACATTTGTAAGTCATGTTGGGGAGCTTTATGGAAAAGATGCCTTAGTGTATAATGTGCATGCCCTGGTCCACCTGCATCGTTCTTTAGACTCCATCTCAGATTTTCCTTATGAAAATTACCTCCGTACCCTGAAGAAGTTTGTGAGAAAGCCAGAATTTCCTCTTGCGCAGATAATAAGAAGGCTATCAGAGGTTGAAGAAATCAGTAATGTTGAGTTGCCCTGTAAAGCTTTAAAAGAATGCAACATTATGTTGGACCTGTACCTGACGGCCTTCAAGCTACAGCACAGTACAGGCAGCTGCAGACTGAACAGTGGTCAATGAAAGTTTCCACAGGGGATCATGTTTTCGCTATAGACAAAGACATTTGTGTCATCCATAACATCATTCAGTCTGTGGATGGAATATATGTGGTCTTTAAAATTTTCACACAGTTGGAAAATTTCTTCAGCTATCCAATGACCTCAGATTTTCTCAGAGCATATATTGTCTCTCAACCTACAAGAGCATTCAAGGTTGCCAAAGCATCACAGGTCTGTCACAAGTGTTTGCTCCTTCCTTACCAAGAGAGATTTGTTGTCATGCCCCTTTTGCACACCCACAGTTAAGGTGCACAGATCTATTACTTGCAGGATATAGGTGGAGTTGTGGGGGGTGAGGGTTAGAGTAGTGGGAGACTAAACAATTGCTGACTTAAAACTCACAAACTGACAAAGAGCAGCTGAACTCCACAAATATTTCTGGATACTTGTGGATTTTGACAATGTGAGTATCCACAAGTAATGATGTTAATTAATATATTTATATATACCATCCAGGATGATGTGGGAATCCACCACAAAATGGAGGGGTCCTGCATCATCCTCTCTGGGTTAAGTTTTTTTTATTTTTTATTTTTATTTTACAGGTAAACACACTACAGGTCTGTGGCTGGTGTCACAGAGCTGACTAATATCAGGATTATCTTGACTTCAAACATCACTGAATCAGCAGTTTATTTTGCACTGGTTTTGTGAAAATATGGTGTTAAATGGTGTTATTTGTTTGCCAATTCTCTGCTGCTTTTACTCTAACGTGGTGCATTGATAACCATTAAATTAAGTTATAAACGATAGCACTGAATTACAAATGTTGTGGTGTTCCTTTTGCAGTTTTGAATCTTTTGCAGGAAAAGGCCAGCTATACTGGTGATAACATAATTTATCAAAAAATGCTAATATATGGAATGAAGCAAAATGTCAAAAGGGGTGTTTTAAATTTTGTATATCTTATGGATCATCTTTTTAAATATGTAACAATTTATACGGCAATTTCTATTTCAGATGTTTTTACTCGTTGATTTTATGGAAACAAAGACTGTCAACATTATATCTGAGTCATGGTTTGAGGATGGTGTCACTTGGTGGCCAAACTACAGAAGCGATGAACGCATAAACAGAGCTATCCAAAAATGTGAAGAGCCCGGAGCAGACTGGAAAAAGTATGATGTTCGTGTCCTCTTAAGAACTGGTAAGGATCTGCTTTAGAACTACAATTGTTATGAAACCACTGTTATGAAATTCACCACTTCCATAAAGAAACTTAACATATCGAAAATTCTAATTATTACTGGTCTATGAAATATATATTAATCAATAAAATACACATTAATTTATTATTTAATAGTAGGTTTAGAACACCAGTCATTCTGTTACATATTTGCCAACAGTTGTTTTTTCACAGAAAAGGGGATAATAGCGTAGCACTGTAAACACCCTTCTGTCACAGATTATAATAAAAAAAGTGATTACTGTACTGAAGTGATTTGATAATATCACAAGATAGATTTCATTACATACTTTGTGTAAAGTGGTGTATTTTGATATAGTCATTGTTTCTTTCACGCAAGTTTTCAAAAGTGGAGTAATTATTGTTAAGATTTTTTTGTTGTTGTGTGAATTCTGATCAGGTGACTACCTTAAATGAAATGCCGTTAACTGAAAATTGAGTGTTTAATCTTATTATTATCAGTGTTGGGTACATTACTTTAAAAAAGTAATTAATTATAGTTACTAGTTACTTCTCACAAATAGTAACTGAGTTAGTAACTGAGTTACATCATTATAAAAGTAACTAATTACCAGGGAAAGTAACTATTGCGTTACTTTTTAAAAAAATGTTCAAATGTCAAATAACTTGGATAAAATTGATAAGATAACAAAACTACTAGGAATTCAACTACTAATAACCGTATAAAATGCGCTAAGGATTAATGAGCTGCTGGGTTCATGAATATTAATCACGTAGTCTGCGTTCGCTCGAATTGATTTGCTGAAATCAAAACAGGGACGATAAAAGGTGAGCGCCAGCCAATGAGATTGTCGTTTGCACATTAGTTCCGCCCACCACCGGACAACCCGGCAGTTCTTAAAAGCTGAAGAATTCCAAAGGAACTCCGTTATTTTGACAGGAAAATACATAAAAGAATATCGTTTACATGTAGCGCGTCAATTCTGCATGTTATGAAAGACTCTCTTGCTCTGTATCTTTCTTTGCGGGTGTATGAGACAAAGCGACGGCGAGCCGTGCGCCTTCAAACTAGAGTTTACGGTACGTCAAATACAGCTACACTGCGCATCCATTCAGATGAACTGAAAAATACAATTATAGTAATATTATAATAAATTATAGTAACGCCATATGTTATTGTTAGTAACGGTAACGGCGTTGTAACGGGGGAAACAGTAATTTGTTTGATTACTCCTTACTGAAAAAAATAACGCCGTTAGTAACGCCGTTTAGTTATAACGCCGTTATTCCCATCACTGATTATTATACATTACTGACACTCTATCCTCCAATTTGATACTGTTAAGTGCTTTGACACAATCTGTATTGTTAAAAGCGCTATATAAATAAAGGTGACTTGACTTGACTTGACTTAAAGCAAGAGAGAAGCTGAGGGCCTCACTGACCTGTAATACCTCTGAATTACAAACAGATGATTAGGAAGAAGTCATTAGGAAGAGAAAAATTAAGCAAAGGTTTTATATACTGAGACTGACACTCATGCATCATTTGAAAATGCATTCATAAATATCTTTAAATATAGAGCTCACTCATTAGGCAGTGTTGACTTCTATTGTATTATATAGTAATTGTCATAGCAAGAAACTGGCTTTTTCTAGTGTTTTGCAGTACTACCAAGGTCAAGTGAAACAACTATTCCTAGTACAGACTCATTATTGTAGGCTAATTAAATATTTAGTGTGACTGGTTGAGTATAAGCATATCTTACTGTTGAAGCAATATGTTGACTTTTTTTTAAACATGCACAAAAATTTTGGTTTGTTAGGCAAATGTTTGGTGAAACAGACTCTAAAAGTGAGCCAGAGGGTGGTGTAAAGAGGAGATACCACAATGTCTCTATTTGTCCAGCGTCTCCTATTCCTCCACCTACACCTGATGTACCATCTAGGGAAAGAAGACAGACTTCTGCAAGACCTCTGCTAGACCTGAGGCAGGCTGGATCTTCTTCTTTTAATGGTATATTCCTGTTTTTCAATCGAAACATTTTGAAAGCAATGTTTTTTGTTAATATTACTGTTTAGTTGTACCATTAACATAACAGTATTAAGTCAAGTTACTTCTATGGGACTGATGCAGCTCCGCGAACCTAACAGGTTTCAGCTGGACATTGTTCATCGTAAACTCAAAAGATTTATTAGTACGACACTGAATTATATAATGTTATATATTGTTCACTTAAAAATATTGTCATTTTCAAGTTTTGCAGCACCACCTGTCCCCTTTAATACATCTAGTACGCTTTCCAGTCCTCAACGCCATTCCTCTGTTAGACATGTTCCTGATCTGACGCATCCTGAAGATGGTTACACAGGTACTTAATAATTGTTTGCTTACAAGTTTTGCTTATCAAAGTGATCAACTATGGACAAAAACAATGAGTTCATCTTGCTTCTTTGTGGTCACAGAGCCTCCAGCTGCTAAGTCTTCTTCTCACATGCCATCAAGCTCTATGGACCAGCTCTCTGCCATGCCTCTGTCAAATGAGCATTCCTTTAGGCCCACATTTAGACTGGGGGAAACGGGCACTGGACCTATTCCTTGCTCTGGTAACATTCAATTTAAAACTTTCTGTTTTTATCCAATTTTAACATTATACACATTGAGAGAACTTTTGTATTTTCAGTCGTTAAATGCTTTCTTACTTCATATTTTGTAGCTGCTCAGCTGCACATCCTAACGTTATTGGAACATGTGAAGGAACAGCAAATGCAGCTTGTTGCTGCTGTCAATAATCTTTCTGCATGACTGGGGACAGAGACTCCTGTGGCTGAAATGCCTTATCACATCAGTGTCCCACTGACCACTATGCCTGAAATTGAGGAGTTTGAGGAGTGGCTTAAAGATTCAAGAAACGCACAGGCTAAACAAAACATCGTATTTTTTTTTTTTTTTAAGCTGTGTCATGATTGCTGTAGAAATTTCCTCTGTGGCTATATTGTATTCACTGCTGTCATATATTTTGAGATGTTTAATCAAAACGTTTAATCAAAAAAATAAAGCATTTTGTCTCGTAAGATATCTGTGCTGGGTGCCATCGGGGGATAAAACACCAAAAAAAGTCACGTGGAACATACTCAAGGCTTTTCTCCGATGCAGTAGCCAAACAGATAAACAGATAAACTGTAAGGGACTCAATGGGAAGAAATGCTTTAAGGAAATGCAAACAAGAAGTTTGCTGATCAGTAAATATGGCATAAAACCAAGGCGCTGAGTTTAAGACACCTTCTTTAAACCATCTCTACAACCTAAATGATATATATGGCCAAAATACTATTTTGTTTTATTAATTTCTTACATTTGTTATTCAGTCCCATCAAACAGAAATACATAAATGCCATAAACCATAAAATTACTTTTTCACGTGTGATTTTGATTAATCTAAAACAGTAATTAGTCCAGGGATGTTGGAGATGCTTATTGCACTTTTTTTGAATTTATTTATTTATTTTTCTCAACAGGAGCTATAAGGAATAACCAGTGTTGTACCAGTGCAGCAGATACTGAAATAGATTCTCACACTATCCGTTGGTTCAATCTTGCCTCTGACCGTGGCGGTGGCCGGAAAGAACATGCAAGAGCCAAGGAGGCATTAACTGAGGTAAGTTTCAGAAGATGCACAGTGGCAGGTTGTGTTTTACTGTTTTTCAACAGTGGCTGACCTCATAAACTGAAAGATGCAGTACACCTAAAAGTCTCCACCATATCAGGGATGACTATTCGCAGCAGTAGTATAGAGACTTATATGACTGCTGTGAGGCTTGTCTAGATTTCTCATTCAGTGGGACAGTTACATGAATATTAACTGTTTTAACTTAAAGACAAGTGTACAGATCAGTGGTATTCAAATGGCGGACTCTATAGTCATGGCCAAAAGTATTGGCAGTGACAAATTTTTTGTTTGCTGCTTCAGTACTTGTAGATAATTTTTCCACATGTTTCTATGGTATACTGAAAAACAATGATAAGCATATCATAAGTTTTAAAGGCTTTTATTGGCAAAAAAAAAAAAAAAAAATATATATATATATATATATATATATATATATATATATATATAAAATGAGTCAACATTTACACTGTTGACTAGGGGTGTGCAGCGAAGCCAGTATTTGTATCTGTAACAATCACAAAATTATTCGTATCTGTATTCGGATAAAACCGGAAGTGGGCGGAGCTTGAACCGAAACTTAGTACAGTTACTTGATTAGGCCGTTTTGGTTTTACATCTTTTTTTTTTTTTTTTTTTGTTTGTTTTCATTTTTTTTTTTCATAGTTATCGCTGAACAAATTATGCCATGTTAAACTTATTTATTTATTTATTTATTTTTATGATTATAACATTTATTTAAATATCTTCTTACAGTCAGAGCCGATACCCTTGTAGGCTATAGGCAGTGTTTGGAGATGCAGTGCGTTTGTGCTTTGGGGAACGCGAGTCCGAATCCCAACTTGGTTACCTTTCGTGATCCTATGAATAAATATTTAAATATTTTCTAATTAAAACAGTAAGTGTTCCTTCCCACGCAGTTTAGAAATATGGAAATTTATTTAAGTAATTTCCAGGAAATGCATGGAAAAAGGCAACTGCAACACTGCTATTTTATTTGCGCTTATTTCATTCATAGAGCTTACACTCATTTTACTTCACAAACTTGTTACTGTGTTGTAAGAGGTTTATGTAAAACAAAATGCTTTCCTTTGGCTCATCAGTTCCTGCAAAGTTTAAAAAAGTATTTCACTTAAGTAAATTGCAGGTCTGGAACAGTACGGAAAAAAAAAAGAGAACAGAGTAGGCTATGGATAAATATTTGTGTTTCGACTATTTGCCCTATTCAGTGTTCTAAAATATAAAATTAATAATTTCTAAAAATAAATTTATCATACAAGTAGATAGATTTCATGACAAACGTTTAGTGATCATTTTAACACGACTGAATTAATTCAAGGCGCACATTTTCATTACGCAGAAAGAAAAAGAATATTTATTTTATTTATTTATTTATTTTTTATAACTTCAGTAAACAAATGTGCGTGTGCCACGCAAATAGCAAAAGATAAAGAAGCAAACATGTAGGCCTAGTAGAAAATGTTTATGTATCTAAGTTGATTATTAGCCTATCTTGACAGAGAGCTGGTATGGTTTTTGAGAGACCGAGACGAACAGAGACGGCAACGCGGCTGTTTGATTGGTGATCACGCTGTGCTTATTCCATTCATTTATGTATTATATCGTACAAGGTTTAAATAATTACCATTTAAATATACACAAGTAATAGCACGCGTATGATGTAGTATTTTAGTTGATATTACTCTTTCTAAGCTCTGATTTCTGAGATGCACAGAGAGGCAACAGCAATGCGTTGTTTGATTTATGCTCTTTTTATTCATTATTTTACATTCATTCACTTATCCACACACTCATTATTGCGTGACTTTAGAGGTTTGTGTAAAATACTGCGCAGATCCCCTGGCTCACCTGTCATCTAGCAAACACCAGACTGGGCCAGCCTCAGCCGAATATTCGAGCAGAATTATTCGTTATCCGTTATTCGTTTTTGAAGCCATTATTCGTGCCTTTCCGAATAAGGCTTCGGGCACACCCCTAGTGTTGACCCTATTTCTTCATAACCTTTGCAATTCGCTCTGGCATGCTGGATATTAGCTTCTGGGCCAAATCCTGACTCAGGGCCGCTGCTGGCCAAATTGGTGCCCTAAGCAGAATTGTATTGTTGTGCCCCCTCCCTAAAATATTATTGATGTAAAAAAAAAAAAAAAAACTACTATAGGGGTCAAAATAGAACTTTAATAAAATATAAAAGTAAATAAATAAATAAATAAATTGTAATTAAATTGTATTATTTACAAATTACAATTGTAGCTCTAGACAGTTATAATTTTATTAATACAGTTGTCTGATTGACTTTATCGTCTCAAGCACTCAAAAATCACACAAAAGAAAATTAAGCAGTTTTACTACGATAAAACCATGGTTAATTTTTTGCAAGGGTTGTGATGTCCACATGTTTTGTTGAAGAAATTATAGAGGTGGCCAAAAATGAATTATTAAAAATTAAAAATTAAAATTAATAAACAAGGATTCGATCATCCTGTAAGTGTAACAGCAGCAATTACCAGGCCTTTGGTTCCCTTTACAGGCATTTGTAATAATATGTAATGTACATAAATTGTTTATTTTTTATTACATTATGTATTTTATCCATTAGGAACAGTTTCTTCCATCAGGCAATCCATCTTACACCTGACAATAATTGTGGAACACACAACACTATTTATACACTTATTTATCTAACACACATACTTAGTCTACATTTCAAATTTGCACATAATATATCTGTACATACAAAACTGTCTATTGTAATATACCTGTACATACCAATTGTCAATTTGTATATTGTTATTCCTTATTTACTTGTTCTATTTTTATTCTTTTATCATCTGTGTTTTTTGTTCTGTCACTATCATTCTGTTGCACTGTGGAGCGTCTGTCATAAAAACAAATTCCTCGTACGTGTAAACATACCTGGCAATAAAGCTCATTCTGATTCTGATTCTGATTTTAACAATATTATTCAATGAAACCATATAATTATTAATAAACCAATCATTATTGCCTCATTGTTTTTTATAATGCTTTTAAAGTAATTTTAAAGGCTGTTGTTGGCTTAGGTCTGTTTTTATAACCACAAAAAATATTAATACTTCTTTGTAAACTATTAGGCCTATTTGAAGTAGGCTAACATGGTTAATTTGTGGTTACCATCCATGGCTACAAGAACCATGATTTTTGGTTTTATTGTTAGTAAAACCATGGCTAATTTTCGTAAGGGAACATGGAAACTAAGAAAGAATAGTCTATTAGATGCGTTGTTGGTGGTTAAATTATTACCGACATTAAAACACGTTATTAACTTCAACAGCCAAAAAAAGTTTCACAGGATTACAAATACCTCAAAGTGATGCACTGGCTTCATCTTTTTTTTTTTTTCGGCGCCGGATTGCTGATATCTTTTCCTGAGCATAGTTGTCTATCAATTATGATCATTTGCATTCATCCGCAAACAGAAGGTGCGAGCGGCCGCATGCGCAGATGCGGGAATGGCGCATCACGTGTGCTTAGCCTGCCTACTGCGTTCACCGTAAAACGCATTTTTTTATAATGATATATATATATATATATATATATATATATATTCATGTTTAGATTTTTATTTATGTAGAGGCCTATGTTAATTTTAATATTAATATAGAATGAAAGTTTTTTTTTTTGAGCAACTGGGATGGTGCCCCCTGGGAGTTGGTGCCCTACGCAAACTGCATACTCTGGGTATAGGGAGCGGCGGTACTGTCCTGACTAATAGTGATCCGTTCTTGCCTTATTAGTTCTCGGAGTTGATCAAAATTTGTGGGCTTCTGCTTGTCCACTCGCCTTTTGAGGACTGACTACAGGTTCTCTATGGGATTGAGATCCGGGGAGTTGCCTGGCCACGGATCCAAAATTTCAATGTAATGATCTTCGAGCCACTTCTTTATCACTCTTACTTTGTGACATGGTGCTCCATCATGCTGGAAAATGCACGGATCATCACCAAACTGCTCATGGATCACTGGAAGAAGTCTCTCTTGCAGGACATTTTGAGACCATTCTTTATTCATGGCAGTGTTTTTGGGCAGAATTATGAGAGCGCCCACTCCCTTGGTTGAAAAGCAACCCCACACATGGATGGTCTCAGGATGCTTCACTGTTGGCATGGCACAGGATTCATGGTAGCGTTCACCTTTTCTTCTCTGAACAATCGATTTTTCAGATGTCTCAAACAGTCGGAAGGGAGCTTCTTCAGAGAGAATAACTTTGCGCCAGTCTTCTGCTGTCCAATCCTTGTACTTCTTGCAGAATTTCAGTCTGTCCTTGATGTTTTTCTTGGAGAGAAGTGGCTTCTTTGCTGCCCTTCTTGACACCAGGCCGTTGTCCAGAAGTCTTGGCCTCACTGTGCGTGCAGATGCTCTCACACCCACCTGCTGCCATTCCTGAGCAAGCTCTGCACTGGTGGTGGCACGATTCCGTAGCTGACTCCTCAGGAGGAGACGGTCCTGGCACTTGGGACATCCTGAAGACTTCTTCACTGCAGTTGAACCTCTCTCCTTGAAGTTTTTGATGATCCGGTAAATGTTTCTTTCAGGTGCAATATTCTTTGTAGCAATTTCCTTGTATGTGAGGCCATTTTGATGCAAAGCGATGATTGCTGAATGTGTTTCTTTGGAGGTAACCATTGTTAACAAGAACACAATGATTGGAAGCGCTTCTTCCCTTTTATAGCAATCAGTCTGGGCTTACAATCTAATTAGTATGATAGTGATTTCCCCTGACTAGTGCTCATTCACACTTTCACATGTGCTGCTGATATGGTTAGTCAATTAACGTTAGCTGGTCATTTTGTGTCATGATCAAAAAGTTAAATACAGAGACCAGACCTCTTAGATTTTATTTTTTTATATAATATAGTCTATATAGGTCCATTTACAGTCAGCCAAAAGTCTGGCTCTAAACAAAACTAACAGCTAACAGCATATCATGCGGTATTTTACTGTAAAAGTGTACAAAGTACAGTATACATTTAAATCAGTACTTGCAACTTTTTGCTGTCTAAAAGCTTCATGTTAAAACTTAACAGGAAAAGTAGCAGTAGCATAAGACAATAAAATATGTAAAATGTATATGCTTAAAATTCTAGATAAATATACTAATATATGTGTTCATGATCGTGTTGCCAAAAAATGAGCTGGTCTGAATCAAGCACAGTACTGGACCACATCCAGAACAAAATTGAACCAGATCTGGCCCACATATGGGCCAAATCAGCATAATGGAACCCACATCTGGTACGGAGCTGGCCCAGTGCTGGTCCAGATGAGGAAAAACCGGATGTGTGCCGGTATTGGCCCGTTATGCCAAAAGACACCGGCCCAAGTCCTTTATGTGGATTTGGCCCAAAACATACGAGAGGTCTGGGCCGGATCTGGGCCAGATAATTTTTGCTGTCTGGGCTATTAATACAAAGACAGCTGACACTACACAAATAGCTTGATAGGCTGGCTTATAAACATCCCCCTTATGTGGCCGCGCCACAACTTCCTGTTTGTTGCTGCCACATGTTTTGAGTTTGAGCTCCTTCAAGTTAATTCTTTATCGTCTAATTTGTTATCTTAAAATCAGTTTTATACACCATCATTTTAGTTTCTACAACATGCGAATATATCCTCTATCGCATTCTACAACAAAAACAGTCAGAGCGCCTTATCATTAGTTTTATTTTGATTTCCCGAGTCCGCTATTAGCTTATAGCCCGTATATATATATATATATATATATATATATATATATATATATATATATATATATATATATATATATATATATATATATACATATACAGTACTGTGCAAAAGTCTTAGGTCGCTAGTATTTTCACCAACAAAAAATGGTTTTAAGTCAGTTATTTATATCTTTTGCTGTAGTGTGTCAGTAGGAAATATCAGATTACATTTCCAAACATTATTTTTGCCATTAATTGTAATAATCCAGTGAGATTTTTGTAGGCACAAGGAATCTGACAACAGCCAGTGCTCCACATAGAGATCTGATCTCATCATCATCCAGTCCATCTGGAATGACATGAAGAAACAGAACAAACTGAGACAGACTAAATCCAGAAGAACTGTGGCAACGTCTCCAAGACGCTTGAGTATAATTTGAGTATATGGAATGGAATGAAACTTGATTATATGGAATGAAAGTTTGAATATATGGAATGAAACTTGAATATATGGAATGAAACTTTAATATATTGAATGAAAGTATGAATATATGGAATGAAACTTTAATATATTGAATGAAAGTATGAATATATGGAATGAAACTTGAATATATTGAATGAAAGTTTGAATATATGAAATGAAAGTCTGAATATATAGAATAAAAGTTTGAATATATGGAATAAAATTTGAATATATGGAATGAAAGTCTAAATATATAGAATAAAAGTTTGAATATATGGGACGAAACTTGAATTGGGTGAATGATTGACAATAAAGAGTATGTATTTTGAAACAAGTGAATGGTATCTTACAGGTAAAAAAAAAAAAAAAAAAGGAACACTTGCTTGTGTGAACAGCACATTTGTGTAGTTCTGTAGTAATCTACATCGATGCCGTTTTTGTCGACAAATAAAAATGAGACGAAAATTCCCAGTCAGAACTGACGTCCTGTGTGATAGATGTGCACATATGAATTGTAACGTTCTGATCTAACCACAGGAAAACTCTGCACTGTTGCATGTTCTACAGGGTTGAACAACAGTGCTTCAAACTGATTCAGAACAGTTTGCAATAAATGAATAGCACACATTTATGCTAGACAAGTGCTTATGAACTAATGCTGATTAATTATAGCGATGTGTTCTTTACAATGTTTATATGGTAATGTGTTTTAGACAGTTGTAAGAATGCATATTTTATCTCCCTCATGAACTTGAATGAACAGCCTGAAAATAAGAATTCCGGTGTATTTCGGTCTTGTTTCGGGGATTCCAGTCACAGGAAGGAAAGACTAAGGACATTATTTGACGTATTATTCAATAAATAGATTTTACTATGCGTTAGGCCCTGATGAGCACAGAATTTAGCTCTATTTTGTGTCTTTTTTGCACTTGAATTGTCAAAACACACACAATTATGTCAAACTGTCAGTTTAGTCATGTATTCAAGTAATAGTTGTGTGATACTTAAATGCTTAATGCATTAAAGTTTAACCAAATTCAGTAGATTGTAGTCGAATAAATCTACTGTTTTTTTAGTTGACTAAAACTAGACTAAAACTATAACAATTCAAATGACTAAAATATGACTAAAACTATATGGCATTTTAGTCAAAAGACTAAAACTAAATTAAAATGCTGTCAGAATTAACACTGTGTGAAATGTCAGAGATGATGGGATATCAATATGATGGTATGTACACTCCAAACTGTTTGTATTGTTTATTTGGAATATGATCAGCTGTTGCCAAAATTTTTAGTTCAACAAAGTATTGGAAAATTTGAGGAAATTTTATTTTTAAAGTCATTCAATTCAGAAAACTATTTCTCTGATAACAAGGATATAACTAGCTACAGTATATTATTATTCATTAAATACTGTCAAATTTGCATTTTAATTCCATACACTGCAAATTTTATTCTATATATTCAGACTTTCATTCCATATATTCAGACTTTCATTCCATATATTCAAACTTTCTTTCAATATATTCAAGTTTCATTCCATATATTCAAATTGCATTCCATATATTCAGAATTTCATTCCATATAGTCAAACTTCCATTCAATATATTCAAGTTTCATTCCATATATTCAAATTTCATTCCATATATTCAAACTTTTATTCTATATATTCAGACTTTCATTCCATTTATTCAAGTTTCATATGTATATACATATATAGATGTGCAAGGGAAAAAAAAAAAAAAAAAAAAAAAAAAAAGGCTTGACCATGTATTTTCAAGACACGGCTGGCTTGACCTCAGCCTCAACCTGGGGGTAACCACATTGTCTTCTTAATGCCATACAAGTCCCCTGCAAGATGAACCAAGCATGTATTTATTTCTATTATTATTATATTTTATTTTATTTAATTTTTTTAATTTGTCCGTAAGCCCTTTTTTCCAGGATTCAGTAGTTCGCTAGCAGTGCTGCTAAGCTGAGGCAAGCCTCCTTTTCTTATTCAGAAAAAAAGGAAGTATTCTAAGACTTTTGACTAGTAGTGTAAATGCATGAAAAGATGAATACTGAGTATTATCTGTGTATGTCCTTCAGTTAACAACTACATACATTTGCTCTTATCCTCTGAGATAACTTTCCATGCAATCTGAATGAGAATGTATGATATGTTGTAGTCATTTCAGAATGATTTAATTGCTTTGAATAGAACATTTCTGCAGAATTACTATAATCCTCCTAGACTTAAACATTTCCTTCCTTTTGATAATTTTCTCCTATCTCACACTCCCTCATGGGTAAATCCACTGGATAGTATCAGTAAGATATCTCCTCCTCGAAAAGGTTTTTTTTTTTTTTTTTGATTGTCAACACTTGGTAACTCTACAAATAAAAATAAAAAAATAAATAAATAAATAACTGGATTGATATCTGGTTGTATGTTAATGTGAAAAAAAAGTCACTCTCGGGATGTTTGGGGTCCTGGAGACCCCACATTTAAATGAATGGGGAAACGATAAAATCTATATGTTTTCTTTTTAATTTGTCAAATAAAATCACTAAATCCACCACAATGCAGACCACAAAATACACGAAAATGAAGTGGCAACCGTTCCACATGTTCACAATGCAGAATGATTATGCTCGCACACACACCCCCGCCCCACAAAAATCACCCATAGACATCAATGGGAGACTATTCAAATATTGATTTTTTTGTTACATAATTTGTCAAAAATGTCCGTTACAATGCAGACAACCCACAAAACTGAAGGGGTGACACCACAGCACATCCATGATGGAGGAAAAAAAACACACGACCCCCACCCCACCCTCCAACGCCCCCCGAACCCATAAAACCCACACATAAGAAATGAAAAATTGACATGACATGAGTGGCTCTCTCTTACATAATTTGTCAAATAAAAATTAGCTACACCGAAGAACACACACAGAAATGATGGAGGGACACCACAGCACATCCACGATGGAGAATAAATGCAAGCACACACACACACACACACACACACACACACACACACACACACACCCACACTAATACACACATATAACACCACATACAGGTTTGACTGTAATCGTGTCATAACTGCAAAAAAAAAAAGGGAAAAAAAAGAAAAGAAAAGAGGATATTTCAGTACAAAAAAAAAAACTAAACTTTGATAAAGAGTCATTTTATATTATTACAATAATTTGATAGCAATCTTTCCTTTGAAAGCCATGTTTCTAGCATTTGTAAAACTGCATTTTTCCATCTCAAAAATA
The DNA here is from genome assembly GCA_039654775.1 of Spinibarbus caldwelli. NCBI lineage: Eukaryota > Metazoa > Chordata > Actinopteri > Cypriniformes > Cyprinidae > Spinibarbus > Spinibarbus caldwelli. Next base: position 23,130,563 of record CM077238.1, read on the forward strand.
TATCTAAATTGCGACTAATGCTCTCAGTGTCAAATGCAGAAACATTGATTCAAGCGTTCATGACCTCAAGGCTAGATTATTGTAATGCTTTATTGGGTGGTTGTTCTGCATGCTTAATAAACAAACTCCAACTGGTCCAAAATGCAGCAGCTAGAGTGAGAAGGGTCTGGCTGCAGACATGCACTTGCATTTTCAGACTTGCACTCTCAGACACCCGCACTTCCGCAAGTGATGTCACTTGAAGTCTTTTTTTTTTTTTATTTTATTTAATAATTTTTTTTTTTTTTTTAATTAAAACTCTCAACATTTTACACAAGTAGCCAGGTGGTGAAGACAAGAAAAAAGAAACTAAATTATGAAGTCACTTGCAATCGCTACTTGCACTCTTCGCCACCTGCGACGTCACTTGCAATCCACACAAATCGTGCTTGTTGCCAATGTAGACAAGACCTGTGTAACCACCTGTGGTGGTTAAAAGATTAAAACTAATTTAATATCATAACATACAGGGTCCTGCAAGACATCCGTAGGAGAAAAAGACAAGACTCCGTGGCCACAGAACAGCAGAATATGAACGCAATGCGCAAAGTCTCTCATTAAGCGCTTTTAAACCTCCCGTAGAAAACCATAAACACTTAATATGGCTTAATGTGTTAAAATAGTGCTATTAAAAGATCAAATTCGATTTATAGTTTATTAATTTAATGTACTACAAGGCAAGCAAATGGCAATGAACACAAGCAAACTTTTTTTTCCCCCTCCCATACAGCAAACGCTTAATGTGGCATAGTAATGGACTAAGATGATAAAGACCAAATTCAGCATTTCTTATTGTTGATGCCAACTATACAGACCAAATGAATGCGCATTAAGAAATCCATTAAGTGATATTAAAAGGACCACCTCCGTGCAGGCAAGCAGACGAGCTCAGAACGCAATGTGTTAAGTTGCACATCCGTTAAAAAAGTTTTCCTCCCGTAGAAAATCATTATAAATAAAAACACGTAATGTAGCCTAGCTTAATGGACAAAGACAATGATATAAAAGGGCTGTAGACAACTGTGCGTTGCATTTGTTCTGGGCTCACGTGCTTCTGTATATTAATTAGGCTATGTTTTAATAATGAAAAGGAGCATATTGAGTTTGGTCTTTATAATCTTAGTCCGTTATGACACATTATGTCACGTTTTATGGGAGGAAAACACTACATATACAATTAATAAACTGTATATCGAATTTGATCGTTTAATAGCACTACCTTAACACATTAAGCCACATTAGCTAAGTGTTTATGGTTTTCTACGGGAGGTTTAAAAGCACTTAATGAGAGCATTGCGTTCATATTCTGCTGTTCTGTGGCACGGATTTGCGGGTATTGTCTTTTTCTCCTACAGATGACTTGCAGGACCCTGTATGTTATGATACTAAATTAGTTTTAATCGTTTAACCACCACAGGGCCTTGTCTTCATTGGCAACATGCACGATTTGTGTGGATTGCAAGTGACATCGCAGGTAGCGAAGAGTGCAAGCAGTGATTGCAAGTGACTTCGTAATTTGGTTTCTTTTTTCTTGTCTTCACCACCTGGCTACATGTGTAAAATGTTGAGAGATTTAATTTAAAAAATAATTAAATAAAATAAAAATAAAAAGACTGCAAGTGATGTCACTTGTGGAAGTGCAGGTGTCTGAGAGTGCAAGTCTGAAAGTGCAAGTGCATGTCTGCAGGCAGTGCCCCCCTTTAGCCCCCCTAAATTTGGAATCATATTACAGCAAACAATTTTGGGTGAAATGCGCAGTTTGTCCTGTAAACTATATGTATATAAAAACATCACCAGTTGCTAAATTCAAACCTGCGTTCGCTGGCTGGCACAGAGCCAGAGGTACGCACGTTTTTAAAGCACTGCGCATTATAACCAATCACATACGATTCTGTTGAGCTTATGAATGCAAGGACCAATCAGAGGCGTTCAGATGAGTCATCGCTGAAACACTCTGTTTCGTCACCGCGCAGCGCGTGCGCTGGCTGATTGAACTCTCTGACTAAGTCTCTCATCAGAAACAACAAAGTGAAGATGTACGAATGTAAGTAAGATATTAATTTCACAGTGTAAACAGCTTTAGAGATTATGATGACAGTTTTTGAGAGTGCTTGAACTTGCTGGACTGAAGTGAAAATGTTCTTTGATATTGTAAACGTTCTTTGCTCTCTTCTTGTACACTGAAAATGTTATAGGCTAATTAGTAACTTACAATGTTTTTATTAAATTCACATTAAATACAAAGTCAGTCATATTAAAAGTATTTTATGGCATGACACCCATATCTGTTAAAAAGACGGGCTTTTATGTGTAGTTAATAGATTACAGTATTAGGCTTATATTTGCCAATCGCCCATTATAGACCAAATAACATAATCTATAAAGGTGCAAAATGGATTTACTTACACATATTTGAGAATCGAGATATTTCATGAAATATTTTAGGGATATATCGAATAAAAAATAAAATAAATAAAACCCGTGCTGAAAAAAATAATAGACACCATTACAAAATTAGTAATGGTTTTACTGGTTATAAAGGGAGTTGTATTGGTTTTACTGGAAACTGTAATGGACCCTGTTGGTCTCTACTGGTAATTGGTTGCCTTCTATTGGTGGCTTGTTAAAACCAATAAATCCTAATGGAATATGTCCTAAAAAAAACTACAGAAAACCATTTTTTAATGGTTAAATGTTGATGGTTTGTAATGTTTGTAATGGTATTTGTAGTTTAAACTATTAAAATTTTCTGTGATGATTTTATTGTTTGTTTGTTTTTTTTCAGTAGGGACATAAGCCTATATCAGTTATACAGTGCTATTGTGGCTGCTGTGTGTCACATGACAAGCATGAGAACCCCAGCATTTTTCACCCCAGTTACTGTGGTCTAGAACCACCCCTGCTTATCGCATTATAGTCCTCCGCCGTCCGCTGCATTCTCAAAACTCTGGCAATTTGATAATACTTAGAATATCAAAATCAACTGCGAGTGGCAGATCCTTTTCCTATTTAACGCCTAAACTCTGGAACATCTACCTAACATTGTTCGGGAAGCAGACACATTCTGTCAGTTTAAATCTAGAACCACCCCTGCTTATCGCATTATAGTCCTCCGCCGTCCGCTGCATTCTCAAAACTCTGGCAATTTGATAATACTTAGAATATCAAAATCAACTGCGAGTGGCAGATCCTTTTCCTATTTAACGCCTAAACTCTGGAACATCTACCTAACATTGTTCGGGAAGCAGACACATTCTGTCAGTTTAAATCTAAATTTAAGACCCATCTCTTTAATCTGGCTTACACATAACACACTAATACACTTCAAATATTCAAATCCATTAAAGTATTTTTAGGCTGGATTAATTAGGTCAACCGGAACCGGGAACACTTCCCATAACACCCGATGTACTTGTTACATCATAAGAAGAATGGCATCTACGCTAATATTAGTTTGTTTCTTTCTTATTCTGAGGTCACCGTAGCCACCAGATCCAGTCTGTATCCAGATCAGATGGTCACTGCAGTTACCTGGATCCAGTACGTATCCATCCCAGATGGTGGATCAGTACCTAGAGATAACATCTACAGCCCTGAATGTCAGCGGAGACCAGGACAACTAGATGAGCCCCAGAGACAGATCCCCAGTGAAAACCTTGTCTCCTAGACGGCCATTGGGATAAGACCACAGGAACCAGATGAGTCCTCTGAACAATCTAACTTTGCTGCAGCATAGAACAAACTGCTGGTTCGTCTGGCCAGAGGAGAACTGGCCCCCCAACTGACCCTGGTTTCGCCCCAAGGTTTTTTCTCCATTCTGTCACCGATGGAGTTTTGGTTCCTTGCCGCTGTCTCCTCTTGCTTGCTTAGTTGGGGTCACTTAATTTCCAGCAATATCGTCGACTTGATTGCACAGATACTATTTAATCTGAACTTGACTTGATAATTATTCTATAATCTCTTATCATAAAAAAAACACCTTGTGGAAAGATCTATACCTATGTGGAAATGGCAAATGAGCCACTAAGTAAAGGTCTAGAGCCATTTGGTGGCTGTAGTTAAAATGTTTATTTAAAAAATTTAAAAAATTTAAAGTTTATTTTCAAATCGATGGAAACATTTTGGCATTAAACTATGGCACACCGGCCATGTTATGAAGACATGTCTGTTATGCACTGAGGAAAACACGGCATCTCAAATGCATTAAAAAGCACATATATATATATATATATATATATATATATATATATATATATATATATATATATATATATATATATATATATATATATATATATATATATATATTCGCTATTTGCCATGGTGGATCGATTTGATCCATGTTCGACATTAAGGTCGTATATACAGTATATATGTATATATTTAAACCCTTGCAGGGTTCCGTGTCAGCTATTCCCACAGTAAATAGGGAGCCGCTCAACAATAGAGCATAGTCTAAGTACTGAGCTAGAGTCCAGTTAAATCACCCCCGGGCATCAGCCAGCTACATATAGAGTCCAAACCACTCCGAAAACAGTCCATGAGTTGATGATCCGTCCAGGTTGAAATATGGCTATATTGCAGGAATTCTTCCACATAAGTTTCCATTGCCCGGCCATCTTGAAAAATAGAACACAAGGTCTCTTCTATTGAGTCCATCAGGATTAAACTTTAAGTCTTTTGGTCTGGTCTTTTGTCAGGATACAGACCAAAGAGGGCACAGGTAAGTAAAGTTCAACAGGTTTATGTACACGGGGCTGTCAAGCAGCAGTAATACGGAAAATCAAGTAAGTTCAGATATCTCATATCATCATAAACAAAAATAGAACTAAACAGTCTTTTCTGTGTATCCAGGTTTCAAGGACAACAGAAAGTACAGAGGACAACTGGCAGTCAAACAGCTGAGTAGAGTCAAGTTTGAAAGTTCTGTGCGCTTATCTTGATGTAACAATGTTTCTTTTCCCCCTTAGCAGGTTGGCAGGCTGAAGAGGGGGTAACAGGATTTGAGGACGCAGGTGAGTAGAGTCAGGTATGGGTAGAGCTTGACAAGAGAACAGACAATGAGGGTATGAAAAGTGTCTGAATCCGAAAACTTAGGCAGCTGACTTGCTGCCTTATGAGGGAATGACTTTGCAGGCAGCGTTTTTGCACGAAGGCACCTCACAAAACTGATTTCGGACAGGCAAGAGTAACGGTTTAATGACCTAAAACAAAATAGAATGAGTTTTGCTGATAACTAAACGAATATTTGATTACTATAATACTAATTTCTCGCTAGAAATAGCATCAAAAGTGCAAAAAGTTAATCAGAAATGTACATAACCACCAAACACAACTTTCAGACACCATCTTTATTTTTTAGCTCAACCGTCACAGAATGGAACGAAGGATCCATCTATGCTGCCTTCAAAAATTGATCAGATGAAGGTATCTCATGAGACCGGAAGTGAAGATAACTTTGGATTCGGACGTGCCTTGATGCCTTCCTGTCTTGGAATGTGTCCTCCGAAGGCAGCATTTTTCAGTTTTCGGATGCAGCCAGTGACTGCTTAATTAGGATAGCTAATGAGGTGGGGACAGGTGCTTTGATTGGGGACTGGGTGCAGGTGTGAGTCAAGCGGGATTCTGGGAAATGGAGTCCTAAGTACTGATAGTGGCTGTTACTGGGCTGGTGAGTGGGGATTGTGACATTACTCCCTCATCCTCGAAGGCGTGACCTCACACCATGATGTACTTCAGGTGGAGACAGGGGAACCAGGGCGGAGCAGATAGAGGGATAATCTAGAGCGGAGACAATATGGTCCAGGGCAGTGTAGATGGAGGGATCCAGGGCGAAGACGGGAGGAATATCCTGACCACTGGAGCAGGAGGTCTCCCCGGCGGAGCCGATGACCACCAGAGCACTGGAGTCGGATATTTCCATGGCTGAGCAGACGACCACCAGAGTACTGGCACAGAGGGTCTCTGCGCCTGAACACCAGACCACCAGAGCCACATTGGGAAGGCTGAGAGGGCAGACACAAAGAGGTTAGTAAAGGTTTCAGGGTAGGAGGAGATGGAGAACTGGACCAGTGCACGGTCTTCCTGGCCACGATGGGTGAACTAGATCCACGTGCCCAGGGATCGAAATTCCTTATCCGTCGTGTGAATGGCCCTTCTGACCTCTCTAAGGGAATTGAATCCATCAGAGTATGGGACAACACACCTGGATGTGATGAGGGTACTGAATTTATTAATGAAGGGAACAGCACTCCTGGCTTTGTCTCGGGAGCTGAATCTATCAGCAAAGGGAACGGCACTCTCAGCCGTGACAGGGGAGCTGAATCTAGCAGCAAAGGGAACGGCTCTCCTGGCTGTGACGAGGGGACTTAATCCGAATGAAGAAGGAAAGGCTCTCCTGGCCGTGACGAGGAAATTGGATCCGACAGAAGATAGTATGGCACTCAAGGGGACTAGATTTACTGTTACAGGGAATGGCACTCCTAGCTGTGACGAAGGAACTGGATTCACTGGAACAGTGAATGGCACTTCTGGTCAGACAAGGGAACTAGATTCACTGGAGCAGGGAATGGCACTCCTGGCCATGATAACAGACTTACGGTGTGTTCCAAACAGGATATATCACCCTCCAAATGGCACTTTGGAGTGAAAACAATCATGGCCGCCATACTGAAGGGTCTTTCCAAACCGAAGTGCTCAAAATTAACCACTTCAAAGTGCCCTTCGGAATGAAGGATTTCGAAGGGTACAACTGATGGACACTTCGGGCTCCCATGATCCTTTGCGCAGATTCTTTGCATGATGATGGCACCTCCGTGTGGGCACAGGATGATGACGCAGAAGGGCACTTCAAGAAAAAGTTGTTTGGTCCCATACACCCTTCAACCCTTCGAAGCTCTCACTCCGGAGGGTAAACCCTTTGAAAGGATTAGGGCATTGGGATGAGCCCTTCCGAATGGAACGCAGGGTCAGACTTCTTAGAGAGGGGAAGTGAAGTTAGTCCCAAGGTTATTTTCGTAAATGAAATTTAAAACTAAGACGAAAACTGGTCAAAAGATTGGTCAAAAAACATTTCCGTAAACTGAAATAAAATAAAAAAAATCTAAATAAATGAAAAACTAAAACGAAACGAAACTAACAACAGTTATTGCAAAACTAACTGAAATAAAATAATAATTATCAAAAATAAATAATCGTTTTCATAATCATTACATTCTCCTCCCGTGGCTGGAAAATATATGAGTTGTGGTCAAAAGATTGGTCAAAAAACATTTTCGTAAACTGAAATAAAATAAAAAAAATCTAAATAAATGAAAAACTAAAACGAAACTAAACTAACAACAGTTATTGCAAAACCAACTGAAATAAAATAATAATTATCAAAAATAAATAATCGTTTTCGTAATCATTACATTCTCATCCCGTGGCGGGAAAATATATGAGCTGTGTGCCGGTTTAGGGAAATACCCGTGAATGGCGCAACATGCACGTGAGGTTATCTGACGGAGAGTCCTGCATGGGTCCTGTTTGGCAAACCTGCATCACAGAACACCCGACCCATCTGACAGCAACACCAATTTAATTCTGTACCCGACCCGTTTGAGATAAAGACCGCGTCCCGAACCGCACCCGCATTAAATAGACTACAGCATCAGTAAGGCAAATTATTTATTTTCTCATGTAACACAAGCAATCAAACCAAAATAAGCATTCTAAGTTGGTGCTTTGAAGAAAAATAGACAAGCAGCGCAACAGAAGAAAGATAAGAACGCGCATCCTTCCTGTTAACAATAAAAACTTTTGCCTACATCTTGTGAACAATCTGCCAGGCTGTTTTGAACAAATGTTCATAAACTACACGCTTAATTCTTCATAAATGAAAATAACATATTTAGATATGCCTTTACTGTTTACTAAGTGCCATTGTCTCTCCTTAAACTCTGCAGTTTATGGGCTATGTGCCCGTTAGTCCTTTACAGAAGCATTAAAAATAAATATTAAAAATAAAATTATATATAGGCTACAGAAAGCGAGCAACGAGCGATCCCAAGCTGTCATTCACTTCAGCTGGAGCGCGAATGGCTATAATGCACAACGCTGCAAATCGAATGTTGAGGCTCTGCTATTATTATTGAATTCCATTAGTCCCACTTATGATTTATGCGCGTTTGTTCGTGGGAAAGTGAGCAAGACACGACAGTTACGGTATGGTGAATATGGTTAAATAAGATGAAAGACATGTTATAATATAAAGAAATTAACTACATTTTTTTTTTTCAAATTAAATATCACTACACACATTTATCATTCAGTCTAGTGCGTTTTACATAATGTAAGCGGTTTTTGCAAATAAGCTGTTCATATGTATATGGGTAGCTGACCATTTAAAAGACCATTTTTGAAAAAGAAATGCATATATTTATGTAGTGTAAAGTCTGACCTTTGAGAAAATATAAAGGGTCACTAACTTCGTCAATTCTTGCATTGTTTTTTTAAACATTCTTGCTGAACTGTACCATAAATTTGTCCTATGGTGTGACATAGCAAAAATTAAGAAAAACTAAATAAATAAACAAAAAAACCTCTTAATAATATATAAATAGTATGAGAGAGATTTATCTTTATTGTTAGACACTTATTTCCATATAGTGTTATTTATGTAATATGGAATTATAATTAACAATTTTTTTCCCCATGACTTGTTGGAGAATTTCAGGTCAAACTTTGACAACAAGATAAACTTTGCTGTCATCCGTTCAAAACTGCTGAAAAGTATACCATTTTAAGTTGAGTGATATTTGTATCTCCCCTATTGCAATACTCAAGGTGTTTTTTTTTTTGTTTGTTTTGTTTTTAAGATATTTTGAGATAAAAACAAATCTGTGGTTCTTTTATGTGTGTCACACCATAGGACATTACGTCACACCATAAGACATTACATCACACTAAAGGACAGATATGGTAGTTATTAAAGTATTTCTATTTAACTTTGAACGTGCAAATGAGAAAGAAAGTTTAATTTTGATATAAACAATATCAACATGCTTTTTAAACAAAACAAAATAATTTTCATCAACAAAATTCAGTCTCTTTCAATCAGTATGTTACTTAAAACTCTTCTAGCCCCCCGGTGCATGTGCAGCACAGCTAAATATGATTGATATTCAAACTATATTCATTAAGATGTGAATTATTTTTTTTAAAACTATATAGCTTCTCTTTTTAAGGCATCATTTTTGTTCTATTTACTTTCTGCATTGTTCCCTTAGGATCTCCTCCTTTCTGCATGGATCCCTGTTAATTTTCTGTCTATATTTTCGTGTCCTCTCTCTTCTATTAATTTTTTCTCCCTCAATTTTTTCTGTTCCAAAAACAAAGTATCACATTTTATACTTATTTTCATGACACTTTATATCAGACACAAGTTTTCTGTAAAAACATCAGAAAATAGTTTAATTAATGTAATTATTGTATTTAAGAACACTGAAAATGATAAAAAATAATAATAAAAATAATAATAATAATAATAAAAGGAGTTAAATAAATCATATTTTATGATTTAAAATGCTTTTTAAAGAGACCTTGTCCTGTGGTGTGACATCTTTGTCCTGTGGTGTGACAGTACAGGCGTCACACCTGAGGACATTTTCTGTCACACCATAGGATGGTTTCAGCCTTTTTCTGTCAATTAATGACCTTGCTATTCTGAGCTAACCTGTCATTAGTAGTTTGCAAAACACATCTGCATCATTTTCCATGATTATGTAGTTTGACACGTTTTAATTAAAAAATATAATTTAGGGGTGTCACATCAAAGGACAACAACACGTAACACTTTTGTAGTGGTTCCAAAAAAAGTTAAATATTTGAACAATTCTGAGACAAAATTTGACCATGTGCACGTGTCATGGGCTTCACAGGGGGCTTCAGTAACACGACCATGAATGGGGTCCTTCAACTAATTACAGTTTTTTTTTTTTTTTTTTTTTTTTTTTTCTCTGGAATTGCCGATTTAAAATCAGGATATGGTGTCATACCATAGGACATGGTGTTCAGAGACAAAATGTATTTAGTTCCTACACTTTCAGAAATATATAGATTAAAAAAAAAAATGATTGCCATTTACTAAAACAGACACTTATACAATTATACCGGGTGTATTTATTAACATTTTTACGCTTTTCTTTTTAATTTATAAAAGTTGTAATTTACTGAACCATGCTTGGGACAGTCACACCATAGGACAATTTTGACATTTGGCTCAAAAATTTAAAAAAAAAAAAATCAAAGAACACTGCAGTTCCATGTAGGACGAAGAAATGTTTAACGATTTACAGCATTTTAAATAACGACAATATTAATTAGAATCATTTTTATCCTGTGGTACAGTGAAAATGCCATGTCATGTCAACAACCCATATATATTTATATGTACAGATATATATATATATATATATATATATATATATATATATATATATATATACATACACACACACACACGCACAGGTGCATCTCAATAAATTAAAATGTCATGGAAAAGTCCATTTATTTCAGTAATTCAACTCAATGTGAAACTCGTATATTAAATAAATGCAATGCACACAGACTGAAGTAGTTTAAGTCTTTGGTTCTTTTAATTGTGATGATTTTGGCTCACATTTAACAAAACCCGCCAATTCACTATCTCAACAAATTAGAATACTTCATAAGACCAATACAAAAAAAAGAAAAAAAAAAAAAAAAACATTTTTAGTGAATTGTTGGCCTTCTGGAAAGTATGTTCATTTACTGTATATGTACTCAATACTTGGTAGGGGCTCCTTTTGCTTTAATTACTGCCTCAATTCGGCGTGGCATGGAGGTGATCAGTTTGTGGCACTGCTGAGGTGGTATCTCAACAAATTAGAATATGGTGACATGCCAATCAGCTAATCAACTCAAAACACCTGCAAAGGTTTCCTGAGCCTTCAAAATGGTCTCTCAGTTTGGTTCACTAGGCTACACAATCATGGGGAAGACTGCTGATCTGACAGTTGTCCAGAAGACAATCATTAACAAGGATGGTAAGCCACAAACATTCATTACCAAAGAAGCTGGCTGTTCACAGAGTGCTGTATCCAAGCATGTTAACAGAAAGTTGAGTGGAAGGAAAAAGTGTGGAAGAAAAAGATGCACAACCAACCGAGAGAACCGCAGCCTTATGAGGTCTGTCAAGCAAAATCGATTCAAGAATTTGGGTGAACTTCACAAGGAATGGACTGAGGCTGGGGTCAAGGCATCAAGAGCCACCACACACAGACGTGTCAAGGAATTTGGCTACAGTTGTCGTATTCCTCTTGTTAAGCCACTCCTGAACCACAGATAACGTCAGAGGCATCTTACCTGGGCTAAGGAGAAGAAGAACTGGACTGTTGCCCAGTGGTCCAAAGTTCTCTTTTCAGATGAGAACAAGTTTTGTATTTCATTTGGAAACCAAGGTCCTAGAGTCTGGAGGAAGGGTGGAGAAGCTCATAGCCCAAGTTGCTTGAAGTCCAGTGTTAAGTTTCCACCGTCTTTGATGATTTGGGGTGCAATGTCATCTGCTGGTGTTGGTCCATTGTGTTATTTGAAAACCAAAGTCACTACAGCCGTTTACCAAGAAATTTTGGAGAACTTCATGCTTCCTTCTGCTGACCAGCTTTTTAAAGATGCTGATTTCATTTTCCAGCAGGATTTGGCACCTGCCCACACTGCCAAAAGCACCAAAAGTTGGTTAAATGACCATGGTGTTCGTGTGCTTGACTGGCCAGCAAACTCACCAGATCTGAGATTCTCTATGGGGTATTCCTTCTTAGAGAAAAAAAAAACAAAAAAACAAAAAAGGTATCTGTGAGGAATTCCAGTCAGGATTTAGACCGTATCATAGTACTGAGACTGCTCTCATTAGAGTTACAAATGACCTGCTTCTATCATCTGATCGTGGTTGTATCTCTTTATTAGTTCTGCTGGATCTTAGCGCTGCGTTCGACACTATCGACCACAACATTCTTTTAAATAGATTAGAAAACTTTGTTGGCATTAGTGGAAGTGCCTTAGCATGGTTCAAATCGTACTTATCTGACCGCCATCAGTTCGTAGCAGTAAATGAAGAGGTATCATATCGATCACAAGTGCAGTATGGAGTACCTCAAGGCTCAGTACTAGAGCCGTTACTTTTCACGCTTTACATGTTACCCTTGGGAGATATTATCAGGAGACATGGTGTTAGCTTTCACTGTTGTGCTGATGATACTCAGCTCTATATTTCTTCACGGCCCGGTGAAACACACCAAATTGAGAAACTAACGGAATGTATAGTCGATATAAAAAGCTGGATGACGAGTAACTTCTTACTGCTAAATTCTGAAAAAACAGAGGTGTTAATTATCGGACCTAAAAACCCCACATGTAATAACCTAGAACACTATCTAACACTTGACGGCTGCTCTGTCAATTCTTCTTCATCAGTTAGGAACCTAGGTGTGCTGTTTGATAGCAATCTTTCATTTGAAAGCCATGTTTCTAGTATCTTTAAAACTGCGTTTTTCCATCTCAAAAACATATCTAAATTGCGACCTATGCTCTCAACGTCAAATGCAGAAATGCTAATTCATGCGTTTATGACCTCAAGGTTAGACTATTGTAATGCTTTACTGGGTGGTTGTTCTGCACGCTTGATCAGTAAACTACAATTGGTCCAAAATGCAGCAGCTAGAGTCCTTACTAGAACCAGGAAGTATGACCATATTAGCCCGGTTCTGTCAACACTGCACTGGCTCCCTACCAAACATCGGATAGATTTTAAAATCTTGTTAATTACTTATAAAGCCCTGAATGGCTTAGCTCCTCAGTACTTGAGCGAGCTCTTATCACATTATAGTCCTCCACGTCCGCTGCGTTCTCAAAACTCTGGCCATTTGATAATACCTAGAATATCAAAATCGACTGCGGGCGGCAGATCCTTTTCCTATTTAGGGCCCAAACTCTGGAACAATCTACCTAACACTGTTCAGGAGGCAGACACACTCTGTCAGTTTAAATCTAGATTAAAGACACATTTCTTTAACCTGGCTTACACATAACACACTAATACACTTCTATTATTCAAATCCGTTAAAGGATTGTTAGGCTGCATTAATTAGATCAACCGGAACCGGGAACACTCCTCATAACACACAATGTACTCGTTACATCTTAAGAAGAATGGCATCTACGCTAATATTTGTCTGTTTCTTTCTTATTCTGTTTCTCAGTCCGTGTCCGGATCAGATGGTGGATCGGCGCCAGGAGATGATGTCTGCGACCCTGATCACCGGCGGAGGCCGGAAACCTGGATGAGCCCCGGGGACATATCCCCAGTGAAGACCTCGACTTAAATACAATAAAACTTAAAATTAATCAAAATAACTATAATATAATAAAATACCTAATTACATAATACTATTATTGTTAGAAATTGCAACAATATAAAAATAGAAATATAATACATTTATACATTTAAAATTTAATTAAAACAATAAGTAAAAAAATACATCATAATATCCTGGCCAGAGGAGAACTGGCCCCCCGACTGAGCCTGGTTTCTCCCAAGGTTTTTTTCACCATTCTGTCACAGAGGGAGTTTTGGTTCCTTGCCGCTGTCGCCTCTGGCTTGCTCAGTTGGGGACACTTAATTTCTAACGATTATCGTCAATTTGATTTCATAGATACTATTTAAACTAAACTGAGCTAGACAATGACATCTCTGAATTCAATAATGAAATGCCTTTAACTGAAAATTGAGTGTTTAATCTTATTATTATACATTACTGACACTCTATCCTCCAATTTGATTACTGTTAAGTGCTTTGACACAATCTGTATTGTTAAAAGCGCTATATAAATAAAGGTTACTTGACTTGACTATTGTCAAGAGGAAAATGAGAAACAAGAGACCAAAAAATGCAGATGAGCTGAAGGCTACTGTCAAAGAAACCTGGGCTTCCATACCACCTCAGCAGTGCCACAAACTGATCACCTCCATGCCACGCTGAATTGAGGCATTAATTAAAGCAAAAGGAGCCCCTACCAAGTATTGAGTACATATTCAGTAAATGAACATACTTTCCAGAAGGCCAACAATTCACTAAAAAGGTTTTTTTTTTTTTTTTTTTTAAATTGGTCTTATGAAGTATTCTAATTTGTTGAGATAGTGAATTGGTGGGTTTTTTGTTAAATGTGAGCCAAAATCATCACAATTAAAAGAACCAAAGACTTAAACTACTTCAGTCTGTGTGCATTGAACTTGTTTAATACACGAGTTTCACAATTTGAGTTGAATTACTGAAATAAATGAACTTTTCCACGACATTCTAATTTATTGAGAGTCACCTGTATATAATATGCGTGTTTGTGTGTGTGTATATATATATATATGTATATATATATATATATATATATATATATATATATATATATATATATATGTATGTGTGTGTGTGTGTGTGTGTATATATATACAGTGGGTACGGAAAGTATTCAGACCCCCTTAAATTTTTCACTCTGTTATATTGCAGCCATTTGCTAAAATCATTTAAGTTCATTTTTTTCCTCATTAATGTAGACACAGCACCCCATATTGACAGAAAAACACAGAATTGTTGACATTTTTGCAGATTAAAAAAGAAAACTGAAATATCACATGGTCCTAAGTATTCAGACCCTTTGCTCAGTATTTAGTAGAAGCACCCTTTTGATCTAATACAGCCATGAGTCTTTTTGGGAAAGATGCAACAAGTTTTTCACACCTGGATTTGGGGATCCTCTGCCATTCCTCCTTGCAGATCCTCTCCAGTTCTGTCAGGTTGGATGGTAAACGTTGGTGGACAGCCATTTTTAGGTCTCTCCAGAGATGCTCAATTGGGTTCAAGTCAGGGCTCTGGCTGGGCCGTTCAAGAACAGTCACGGAGTTGTTGTGAAGCCACTCCTTCGTTATTTTAGCTGTGTGCTTAGGGTCATTGTCTTGTTGGAAGGTAAACCTTCGGCCCAGTCTGAGGTCCTGAGCACTCTGGAGAAGGTTTTCGTCCAGGATATCCCTGTACTTGGCCGCATTCATCTTTCCCTTGATTGCAACCAGTCGTCCTGTCCCTGCAGCTGAAAAACACCCCCACAGCATGATGCTGCCACCACCATGCTTCACTGTTGGGACTGTATTGGACAGGTGATGAGCAGTGCCTGGTTTTCTCCACACATACCGCTTAGAATTGAGACCAAGATAGAACTTTTTGGGCTTATCAGACCAGAGAATCTTATTTCTCACCATCTTGGAGTCCTTCATGCGGGCTTTCATGTGTCTTGCACTGAGGAGAGGCTTCCGTCGGGCCACTCTGCCATAAAGCCCCGACTGGTGGAGGGCTGCAGTGATTGTTGACTTTCTACAACTTTCTCCCATCTCCCGACTGCATCTCTGGAGCTCAGCCACAGTGATCTTTGGGTTCTTCTTTACCTCTCTCACCAAGGCTCTTCTCCCCCGATAGCTCAGTTTGGCCGGACGGCCAGCTCTAGGAAGGGTTCTGGTCATCCCAAACGTCTTCCATTTAAGGATTATGGAGGCCACTGTGCTCTTAGGAACCTTAAGTGCAGCAGAAATTTTTTTGTAACCTTGGCCAGATCTGTGCCTTGCCACAATTCTGTCTCTGAGCTCTTCAGGCAGTTCCTTTGACCTCATGATTCTCATTTGCTCTGACATGCACTGTGAGCTGTAAGGTCTTATATAGACAGGTGTGTGGCTTTCCTAATCAAGTCCAATCAGTATAATCAAACACAGCTGGACTCAAATGAAGGTGCAGAACCATCTCAAGGATGATCAGAAGAAATGGACAGCACCTGAGTTAAATATATGAGTGTCACAGCAAAGGGTCTGAATACTTAGGACCATGGGATATTTCAGTTTTTCTTTTTTACTAAATCTGCAAAAATGTCAACAATTCTGTGTTTTTCTGTCAATATGGGGTGCTGTGTGTACATTAATGAGGAAGAAAAATGAACTTAAATGATTTTAGCAAATGGCTGCAATATAACAAAGAGTGAAAAATTTAAGGGGGTCTGAATACTTTCCATACCCACTGTATATATATACACACACACACTGTATGTATGTATATATATATATATATATATATATATATATATATATATATATATATATATATATATATATATATATTAGTGCTGGGTTGTATGACCAAAAATTTATATCACGGTACTTTTCAAAATTATACCGGTTTCACGGTATATGACGGTATTTATTTTTTTCATGCATGACCGGGTGTTAACCACATTTTCTACTGATTGAGAGAGAAAAAACTGCAGTAGATTGACTTAGAATGCTCTATTTTACTGTTATGATGAGCGAATATTGTAGAAAAATTCCACACTGAATAGTGACTAAACACGACCCATTAATACATGTCAACCAGGAGTCACTCATTTATATTCGCGACATCCTCTGATAAAATCAACATGCATCTAACGTTACACTAAAGATCGGCTATGTGGCAGTTTTGGCTATATTACTTTTTTGTCTCAGACGCAGGCAGTGTGCTGCATGAGTAACAAACTAAAAGAAAACAACAAACAAAAAAGTACATAATGTTAACAGATGAACTATGCTCATGTTTATTATTCCAATAGTGGCAGGTGCTTGGAAACGCTGTTTTGTACTCATTTACTGACAAGTCTGCTGCGGTACGGCCAGCTGAATGCGGTGCTTCTCTGCCGCTCACTGCACAGAACAGACCAGAGAGAGGTGACACTGCGCCGGGAGAGTCAGACCTCGCGCTCGCGGGTCAGCACTGCCGACATCTTCCAACTGAACCATAGCTAAGGTTTATCCAATAAAAAGTCGCTAGGTTTGTCAGTTTGTATATTCTATGGAAAAAAAGTTGCTACAAGGGTCTGAAAGTTGCTAAATATAGTGCTAAAGTCGCGCTCATGTGTGTGAGACGCGGGAGCTGATGGCAGCGGCCGGGCGGTGGATTTTGTGGATGAGTTCTTCTGTGTCATCACGTTCTACTAGTTCTACAGCTTCAGAACTTTCACGCTTAGTAGCCTAAAACATACAGCTGTGTCCTCGCCACAATGCAATATTGAAAAGAGACCTCTCTGAAACAGTGTCGCGTTCCGAACGTTATTTAAATGACACCGGTATTGCAGTATTTTAAAAATTCATATCATAAGAAAAATAAACACCGGTATTCGGTATGAACCGGTGTACCGCCCAGCACTAATATATATATATATATATATATATATAGATAGATAGATAGATAGATAGATAGTATCTCACAAAAGTGAGTACACCCCTCACATTTCAGCAACCATTTTAGTATATCTTCTCAAGGGACAATACTATAGAAATGAAACTTGGATATATTTTAGAGTAGTCAGTGTGCAACTTGTATAGAAGTAAAGATTTACTGTCCTCTGAAAATAACTCAACATACGACCATTATTGTCAAAAAAGCTGGCAACAAAAGTGAGTACACTCTAAATGATAACAGCTATACTTCGTTTAACCATGCAAAGCCACATGTTCTATTCATCATGTTCATGTTTTTGTCTGCTTGACAGGACCATACAAATTTGTGTATCTTGTATTAGAGCAGTTAAAATTTGGTGCTTTGTGTACAATTCTCTCATAATGACCACTGGATGTTCAACATGGCACCTCATGGCAAAGAACTCCCTGAGGATTTGAGAATTAGAACTGTTTCTCTCCACAAAGATGGCTTAGGCTATAAGAAGTTCGGTAACACCCTGAAGCTGAGTTACAGTACAGTGGCCAGTGTCGTACAGAGGTTTTCCAAGACGGGTTCCACTCGGAACAGGCCTCGCAAGGGTCGACCAAAGAAGTTAGGTCCTTGTGCTGTGAATCAGGTGCAGAAGACTTCAAAAAACAGACGTATGAATGCTGCCAGCATTGCTTTAGAGGTTGCAGTGGAATGTCAGCTTGTCATTGCTCAGACCATACGCTGCATACTGCAACAAGTTGGTTTGCTTGGCAATCGTTCCAGAAGGAAGCCTCCTCTGAAGTTGGCTCACAGAATAGCCTTCAAACAGTTTGCTGAAGACAACCTGTCCAAGAGCATGAATTACTGGAACCATGTCCTGTGGTCTGACGAGACTAAGATAAACTTGTTTGGCTCAGATGGTGTCCAGCATGTGTGGCGACACCCTGGTGAGGAGTATCAAGAAAATTGTGTCTTGCCTACAGTCAAGAATGGTGGTGGTAGCATCATGGTCTGGGGCTGCATGAGTGCTGCTGGTACTAGGGAGCTGTGGTTCACTGAGGGAAACATGGATTCCAACATGTACTGTGACATTCTGAAGCAGAGCATGATGCCCTCCTTTCAGAAACTGGGCCAAACGGCAGGTTTCCAACATAATAATGACCCCAAACACACTGCCAAGATGTGATTATGAAGCTGAAGGTGAAGGTGATGGAGTGGCCAAGTATGTCTCCAAACCTGAACCCTACCCAGATAGCAAAATGACTCCGGAGCGGATCCGCCCCGGAGGTACCACAAGTTCCGGAACGGATCCGCAAAACGGGTCCGTAACGGCGTCCACTTGCACAGCACAGCGGATCCGGAACAGATAAGGATTACGGTCCAGACCCTATCCGTATCCGCTAATAAAGCGGTTCATCCGGCCCGGATCCGATCTGGACCTGTTAATTAAGTAGCTCATCCGGCCCGGATCCGATCCGGACCCGCTGATGAAGCAATGGATCCGAACCGGATCCGATCCAGACCCGTTCATGAAGTAGCTCATCTGGCCCGTATCCGAACTGGATCCGTTCATTAAGTGGGTTTATACCTCATTTAAAATGGGTAATCTGGCCAAAACTAGCTATGGAAATACCTAAAATAGAGCTGACAAACATTATGTTGACTATATTGCTCTTAAATATTCCAAATGCCTCCCTATATTAATATTAATAAACCAGAAAATCGTTCAAAACTTGACAAAAATCTAAACTTTTCTTGGCCAATAACAATGACACGCTCTATAAAAAGTAGGTATTATTACATGAAGATAAATAAAAAATAAAATGCAACCACAAATTGTACAAAAACATTGTTTTATTTAATGAAAAACTTTACCTCTAAAAAGAAAATTCAGTTCGATAACTTGGTAAAGTTAATCTTTACGAATGAACTAGCTCAATTCAGCTATAAGGAATTTTACAGCATACAAAAGTTTCATTATTCACTTTGTGTCAGCTTGATGTTGATTTAATAAAATTCAATTTCAGTAAAAATGTTGCGAAATTAATACATTATGAAACAAAGTCGATTCGCCAATAAAGCAGCTCTGGAGAAAACGGTGATATCATAATCCAACTCAATTCAGTTCAAGTTTTGTCATTATGCAATACAATGAAATCAGTATTAAAATCAGCAATCCAGAGGTCACAGTGGAACCCAACCCAGGTGACTGAAACGAAGAAAAAACACCTTGGGAGAAACCAAGAGCAGTCAGCTCAGCTCTCCTCTGGTTAAATGAACAAAGATGGTGTGGTTATGATTTCAGGCTGCATCACTAGTGAGATTGTGGACTGATGTCATTTCACAATATTTCATCCAGCTCCTACTGCTGGTAGATCAGGATACGTCACGCTGTCATTTGGTCAGAGGAGAAGTTGTAGTCTGTCCAGCAGTGCTGCCGTTTAGCCAGTAGTGGACGACTGGTTTAACAGTGACTTTAAGCATGATAAAACAGCACTGTGGTCCTAGCAGCTCCTTCATTGCTGGCCGTAGGGGTCTGTGCAGAGGACTTGTCTGTTTATCGTGTTCTTCGCTGAGGATCTGTGCTGATGTCTGTCCAGTCGTGATGTTCACTTGTCGTGGTCTTCGCTGACATTCAGGGCTGATGTCAACATTCAACATTCAGTGATCTTTGGGTTCTTCTTTACCTCTCTCACCAAGGCTCTTCTCCCCCGATAGCTCAGTTTGGCCGGACGGCCAGCTCTAGGAAGGGTTCTGGTCGTCCCAAACGTCTTCCATTTAAGGATTATGGAGGCCACTGTGCTCTTAGGAACCTTAAAATGTCATTGCCATTGCTTTGTCTCAAGATGCACACCAGTAATGTGTTTGTTTGTTTGTTTATTGCATTTTTATAAAAGCTGTTTAAGTATCCTAATTTAAGGCCTAGTCTTGGCTTAAGCTAAGCCCTATCTGTGAATCCGTGCCTATATGTTTTGAAGTCACCACCATTTTTTTTTTTTTAAAGAATCACTTGTTTTACTTGAATGTAATGTTATTTTCCTGTTCAAATAGTGTGGGGGCAAAAATAAATATTTTTTGCATGTAAACTGAAGGACATTGTTTACTTTGAATGCAGTCCTGCATGTTCTCTGATTGAAAGGAGTAGAAAGCAGGATTAATTTAATAATGTTTCTATGTTGATTCAATGTTAAATAAGTGATTTAATTTAAGTTGAAGAAATGTTGATTTTATGACCATCTTGATCTATTTTTCATCATTGAATTAACATTATTTCAGGGTGCAAACCTGATGAAAAATCAATGTTAAAGTTCAACATTGATTCAATGATAATTTGATTGAAGCATTAACATTGATTTAGTGTTGATTCAGTGTTGGTCTGCTATCTGGGAAATAGCCGCGGATCACAGCTCACTACAAACATGTGAAAGCACAATCTGCACCGCATACGAACCGCACACAGACTGCGCTGCAAATGGATCCTCGCTTAATTTCGTTTATTCTTTTTGATACACTGCACTCAACTGCCATTCACTATATAGGGATTTGAGAATCAGTGAAGACATCAGCTATTTCGGAGTCGATGCACAACAAGAGTCGATTCTAGTGCGGGAGTCGACTCCGACTCTAGACTTATTCAGAGGCGAGGAATCGACTCTTTTGGAGTTGACACCCCATCCTTAGGTTGAGAATCAGTGTTGCCAACTTAGCGACTTTGTCACTAGTTTTAGCAACTTTTCAGACCCCTCTAGCGACTTTTTTCCAAAAAATCAAGTAGCGACAAATCTAGTGACTTCTTGGACAAACCTTAGCGAGTCTCTGTGATCGCTGGTACTGCCGCAACGGCGCGAGGTCAGCACGCACACACCTCTTTCTCTGCATCTGCTCTGTTCAGCGAGTGGCTGAGAGGAGCAGCGCGTTCAGTTAATATAGATGTTATGTTGTTTCCCTAATTTTACATGCAAATATAGCCGAAATCACAGCACAGGAATTGTCTTGTCTTTTGTGTATTTGATTTAATCAGATGACGGCTCAATTATAAATCAGGATTTTTGTGCAGATTAATGTCTTGGAAGGGAGAGAGAGTATGTAGTCTTAAAGGGCAGCATTTCAGTCACTATTTCATATTTATTCTTTTGTCTGACAACAGAAACAGTAAAATATATAAATGAAAACAGTTTTATTATGAATTTGGCTGCATTAAAATTCAGTATGTGAGCACAGAGAGACAAACAATGTAAAAGGCAATGATGCGATGACGTCATGAATATGCTAATTGGCGTATGACGTCATCTAGCGACATTTAGCGACTTTTCAAACTGGCTTTAGCTACTTTCCATTGAAAGAAGTTGGCAACACTGTTGGCCATTTCTCAGTATGCACTCTTCTCTGTACTTGTGTTCTTGTGGACTTGTGAAACGTCATCAGTCGTCGCCCAAGTACTGTTCCAATTCAAAGTTCACATTTAGCCAAGTACAGTTCAAATCCCCGGATGTGTTCTTGCTCCACCTCTTCTATCAAGGATGCATCCAGAGGTGACTTGTGCGAACTTGAGGCAGCCAGGTATCTCAGAATGCATTTCACACCAATCAGCGAGCGTTAATGGCGTTAAAATTTTCAAAATATTACTGTTATTGTGTCATGAAATTCCGTTCTAAGAGTATTTCAGGGCACAAAACCATCTTGCCTACCAATATTCAAGAAAATGCTACCAGATTCATCGGGAAGTGCTTCATATTGCATCAGGACAATGACCCAAAACACTCTGCCAGTTCAGTCAAGGAATTTATAAGGGCAAAGAAATGGAAAGTCTTAGATTGCCCAAGTCAATCTCCAGATTTAAATCCGATTGAACATAAATTTTACCAGCTGAAGAGGAGAGTAAAGGCAGAAACTCCCCAAAACAAGCAACAATTGGAATTGGCTGCATTAAAGGCTGGGAAAAGTATTTCAAAGGATGAGACCAAGAGTCTGGTGATGTCTATGGGTCACAGATTCACTGCTGTGATTGTGCGCAAGGGATCTGCAACTAAATAATAGCTTTTAATCTTTTATATCTGCCTTATGTTCAATTGTCCCAATATTTATGCTCACATCAATGAGTGGGATGAACTCTAAAAGTAATGTTCTTTTTCTTTGGTAAAACATATATGTGTTGAAACGGCTAATAATAAAATGTGACATTCTGTAGTTTTGTCTCATATTGACTCCACAACAGAACAATTTTGTCTTTACTGTTGCAATACTTTTGGAGGGCACTGTAAATCGCACACACGTAGGCGGGATCACATTAGAGAAAATGAGTTTAGATGGGAAAGACTGAACATCGTGTTGGTTTTATCACAGAGTATTTGTTTTCGATATGACTTCATTTAAAAGTAGACACTTCAAGCTTTCTATAGATATATCTCATGTGTCAAGTATTCGCTGAGTTTCAGTTCATTTTAGTCACACGTTTCAGATGGATATTCGCAGAGACAGAGAAGACAGGAGACAGAGAGTGTCAAGTCAAGTCAAGTCACCTTTATTTATATAGCGCTTTTAACAATACAGATTGTGTCAAAGCACTTAACAGTATCAAATTGGAGGATAGAGTGTCAGTAATGTATAATAATAAGATTAAACACTCAGTTAAAGGCGTTTCATTATTGAATTCAGAGATGTCATTGTCTAGCTCAGTTTAGTTTAAATAGTATCTGTGAAATCAAATTGACGATAATCGTTAGAAATTAAGTGTCCCCAACTGAGCAAGCCAGAGGCGACAGCGGCAAGGAACCAAAACTCCCTCTGTGACAGAATGGAGAAAAAAACCTTGGGAGAAACCAGGCTCAGTCGGGGGGCCAGTTCTCCTCTGGCCAGGATATTATTATTTATTTTTTTACTTATTGTTTCAATTAAATTTTAAATGTATTATATTTCTATTTTTATATTGTTGCAATTTCTAACAATAATAGTATTATGTATTTAGGTATTTTATTATATTACAGTTATTTTGTTTAATTTTAAGTTTTATTGTATTTAAGTCAAGGTCTTCACTGGGGATATGTCCCCGGGGCTCATCCAGGTGTCCGGCCTCCGCCGACGGTCAGGGTCGCAGACATCATCTCCTGGCGCCGATCCACCATCTGATCCAGACACGGACTGAGAAACAGAATAATAAAGAAACAGACAAATATTAGCGTAGATGCCATTCTTCTTACGATGTAACGAGTACATTGTGTGTTATGAGGAGTGTTCCCGGTTCCGGTTGATCTAATTAATGCAGCCTAACAATTCTTTAACGGATTTGAATAATAGAAGTGTATTAGTGTGTTATGTGTAAGCCAGGTTAAAGAAATGTGTCTTTAATCTAGATTTAAACTGACAGAGTGTGTCTGCCTCCCGAACAGTGTTAGGTAGATTGTTCCAGAGTTTGGGCGCTAAATAGGAAAAGGATCTGCCGCCCGCAGTCGATTTTGATATTCTAGGTATTATCAAATGGCCAGAGTTTTGAGAACGCAGCAGACGTGGAGGACTATAATTTGATAAGAGCTCGCTCAAGTACTGAGGAGCTAAGCCATTCAGGGCTTTATAAGTAATTAACAAGATTTTAAAATCTATCCGATGTTTGATAGGGAGCCAGTGCAGTGTTGACAGAACCGGGCTAATATGGTCATACTTCCTGGTTCTAGTAAGGACTCTAGCTGCTGCATTTTGGACCAACTGTAGTTTATTGATCAAGTGTGCAGAACAACCACCCAAGCATTACAATAGTCTAACCTTGAGGTCATAAACGCATGAATTAGCATTTCTGCATTTGACGTTGAGAGCATAGGTCGCAATTTAGATATATTTTTGAGATGTAAAAACGCAGTTTTACAGATACTAGAAACATGGCTTTCAAATGAAAGATTGCTATCAAACAGCACACCTAGGTTCCTAACTGATGAAGAAGAATTGACAGAGCAGCCGTCAAGTGTTAGATAGTGTTCTAGGTTATTACATGTGGGGTTTTTAGGTCCGATAATTAACACCTCTGTTTTTTCAGAATTTAGCAGTAAGAAGTTACTCATCATCCAGTTTTTTATATCGACTATACATTCCGTTAGTTTCTCAATTTGGTGTGTTTCACCAGGCCGTGAAGAAATATAGAGCTGAGTATCATCAGCATAACAGTGAAAGCTAACACCATGTCTCCTGATAATATCTCCCAAGGGTAACATGTAAAGCGTGAAAAGTAACGGCTCTAGTACTGAGCCTTGAGGTACTCCATACTGCACTTGTGATCGATATGATACCTCTTCATTTACTGCTACGAACTGATGGCGGTCAGATAAGTATGATTTGAACCATGCTAAGGCACTTCCACTAATGCCAACAAAGTTTTCTAGTCTATTTAAAAGAATGTTGTGGTCGATAGTGTCGAACGCAGCGCTAAGATCCAGTAGAACTAATAAAGAGATACAACCATGATCAGATGATAGAAGCAGGTCATTTGTAACTCTAATGAGAGCAGTCTCAGTACTATGATACGGTCTAAATCCTGACTGGAATTCCTCACAGATACCATTTTTCTCTAAGAAGGAATATAATTGTGAAGATACTACCTTTTCTAGTATCTTTGACAGAAAAGGGAGATTTGAGATCGGTCTGTAATTAACTAGATCTTTGGGGTCAAGTTGTGTTTTTTTAATGAGAGGCTTAATAACAGCCAATTTGAAGGTTTTGGGGACATATCATAATGACAATGATGAATTAATAATAGCCAAAAGAGGATCTATGACTTCTGGAAGCAGCTCTTTTAGTAGTTTAGATGGAATAGGGTCTAACATACATGTTGTTGGTTTAGATGATTTAACAAGCTTATACAATTCTTCCTCTCCTATAATAGAGAATGAGTGGAATTGTTCCTCAGGGGATCTATAGTGCACTATCTGATGCGATACTGTATCTGACGGCTGCATGGTTACAATTTTATCTCTGATAGTATCGATCTTGGAAGTAAAGTAGTTCATAAAGTCATTACAGCTGTACTCTTGGGAAATGCCAACACCTGTTGATGCTTTATTTTTCGTTAAATTAGTGACTGTATTGAATAAATACCGGGGGTTATGTTTGTTTTCTTCTAGAAGAGACGAAAAGTAATCAGATCTAGCCGTTTTTAATGCTTTTCTGTAGGATAAGGTACTTTCCCGCCAAGATATACGAAATACCTCTAGTTTTGTTTTCCTCCAGCTGCGCTCCATTTTCCGGGCTGCTCTCTTTAGGGTGCGAGTGTGCTCATTATACGACAGAGTCAAATTGTTTTCTTTGATCTTCCTTAAGCGTAAAGGAGCAACTGTACCCGGTTTGCTTTTTTTATTTTACAAAGCACAAAGTTTAGTTGTTATTGTGAGTGTACATAAATAAAAGTAGACACTTAACAATTTCGAATGATGTATAACACTTATTTGTGTGACCAAAATCGGCAGAGTATTTTTAGTGTCTTTCGAACTGATCTTAAGTAAAGTGAGCTGGTTGCGTTGCCGTGACCATCGACCCCAGGTTGTTAAACTTAAGAAATGTGGCCCATACATGTTGAACCAAAACTATGAATATGGGCAGTTCTGATATCCCAGCAGAACATAGCAATTGCTTATACAACAAGTTTGAATAAAGTCCCTTTAAGACAAGTCACTCGGCGGCCATCTTTTAAATACCTCTCGGGCATGCAAGTGCAGCTCCTATCTCTTTGAATGGGGAAACATCAAATTCTCCAAAACTGTTCGCCAAGCTTACGATTAAATTTCATATTTGAAATCAT
This sequence comes from Spinibarbus caldwelli, assembly GCA_039654775.1. Classification (NCBI taxonomy): domain Eukaryota; kingdom Metazoa; phylum Chordata; class Actinopteri; order Cypriniformes; family Cyprinidae; genus Spinibarbus; species Spinibarbus caldwelli. Next base: position 23,156,672 of record CM077238.1, read on the forward strand.
CAATGAAATCTGACAACAACTGTATCATAAATGTTGTTTATTTTGCTCAAATAGTGTTAAAAATGCTTACTTTTCAGACTAGACCATCCAGTGCGCAGTCCTAAGTGCACATCTCAGAACACTGACTGTTTCTATAGCAACCGGGACTTCTAACGGCAGCTACAGTGATGCACTGACTTTACTGATTTGTGATTGGCTCTTTTACTCAGAACCCAGGGTTTCGTTCAAGAGAGCGCCCATACTGAGTGTTGCATTTTTCCCTATTCAAAACTATACGAGTGACGCGTCTTGGGTATTCTATTGTCTTTGGTTTGAAAAGCTTTCTTTTGCATTGTGAAAATTTTGCGTTGTGGCTACAGAGTTGATAATCTGGATCAACAGATCCATTATGAACTATTATGCTTCTCCAAAATCATCCAAATGGACTCCAAGTTAGTTTTGGGCTAAGTTAGTCGTGAGATTGTTTGACTCTGGAAAATAAGATTGTAGAGAGGTAGGTAATTAAAGATTGAATGCCATGTATTGCTATTCTCATGGCGAGAGCTGTATTACATAGAGTAGTTTTAAAAGAAACCTGTTTAAAACAATACGTTCAAAGAATACGAGATGTTTTTTATTACAAAAATGAAAAAGAAATCTAAAACTTAAGTCTTATTAAATTAGAAAATGAGATCGTGTAGATCATTGTTTGAAATTTTTGAAATTAGAAATTTTAGGATCAAATTTCATGTAAAATGTTGCATATGTCTCAATATTTAAGAATTCAGGGTAGGTCTGAGAGAAAGGATTTGACATTTTGGATTTAAACTGGCAGCTTCCTTTGCAGGAGTATAAGATTATTCATTTCCTAATAGACCAATCGGACCTGAAATCAAGTGGAATATAATATTAAGAACTGACTCTGAAAAAGGTCTGTTATAGCAATTTATTATGGGGTATTCAGTTTTCAATTTTCCATTGCTTGAAAACATGATTTGGAATATGTAAAATATTCATCTGAAAACAGGATGGCTCTGGACAGAACGTTAGGAGAAGATGATATGTATGTGGTAAAATTGGGAAAATTAGTTGTATTTTCATTCCAGTTCAGGATGCTGATGGAAGGAATATAAGTATCAGGTAGGATTAAAACTGATAACAGTTTATCAGCATTATATTTGGTTTTAAATTGCTAACTTCTATCATTCTGTATTTAGTAATGGTTTTGACCACTGCTTACGTTTATAGCCTTTAAACTGTAAGACTTGAGGGTTTTTTTTTTTTCTGATTAACAACCTCATATGTGAAAATTCACTAGGATGAGCATGATAAGCAAAACATTTCAGAAGGTGTTTATTATCTTTTTATTTTATTTTTTTTTAATAGTTATCAAAGAATGATAAAAAGGGAGGAGTGTAAGGGAAATTTTATTATAGGTATTATTTGCTTTACTCTAATAAAGAGTGTCCTTTAAACTGTTTAAATGAGTTATTTTGATGTGCCAGAATACCAACAGGAAATGCATTTCTGTTTGTAGCTGAGAGTGAGACAAGAAGTGTTATTTCAGAGCTCCTACATTCTCACTTCTAAGAAAATTAGTTGCATTAAATACTTAGAAACACATCCAGGGGACATATTTAGACACATAGTTAAATAACTTAACTGGACACATGTTGAAAATGTGTTATGATTGGATGAAATAGAAGTATCCGGATTTGATTAGGGTATAAATGCTGAGTCAATGTATTTCTCTTGGTCACACTCTGCACTTTTTAATTTTGTTTTATATATATATATATATATATATATATATATATATATATATATATATATATATATATATATATATATATATATATATACAGACAGACACACAGGTGCATCTCAATAAATTAGAGTGTCATGGAAAAGTTCATTTATTTCAGTAATTCAACTCAAATTGTGAAACTCGTGTATTAAATAAATTCAGTGCACACAGACTGAAGTAGTTTAAGTCTTTGGTTCTTTTAATTGTGATGATTTTGGCTCACATTTAACAAAAACCCACCAATTCACTATCTCAACAAATTAGAATACTTCATAAGACCAATAAAAATAAATAAATAAATAAAAATAAATAAATAAAACATTTTTAGTGAATTGTTGACCTTCTGGAAAGTATGTTTATTTACTGTATATGTACTCAATACTTGGTAGGGGCTCCTTTTGCTTTAATTACTGCCTCAATTTGGCGTGGCATGGAGGTGATCAGTTTGTGGCACTGCTGAGGTGGTATGGAAGCCCAGGTTTCTTTGACAGTGGCCTTCAGCTCATCTGCATTTTTTGGTCTCTTGTTTCTCATTTTCCTCTTGACAATACCCCGTAGATTCTCTATGGGGTTAAGGTCTGGTGAGTTTGCTGGCCAGTCAAGCACACCAACACCATGGTCATTTAACCAACTTTTGGTGCTTTTGGCAGTGTGGGCAGGTGTCAAATCCTGCTGGAAAATGAAATCAGCATCTTTAAAAAGCTGGTCAGCAGAAGGAAGCATGAAGTGCTCCAAAATTTCTTGGTAAACGGGTGCAGTGACTTTGATTTTCAAAAAACACAATGGACCAACACCAGCAGATGACATTGCACCCCAAATCATCACAGACTGTAGAAACTTAACACTGGACTTCAAGCAACTTTGGCTATGAGCTTCTCCACCCTTCCTCCAGACTCTACGATCTTGGTTTCCACATGAAATACAAAAATTGCTCTCATCTGAAAAGAGGACTTTGGACCACTGGGCAACAGTCCAGTTCTTCTTCTCCTTAGCCCAGGTAAGATGCCTCTGATGTTGTCTGTGGTTCAGGAGTGGCTTAACAAGAGGAATACGATGACTGTAGCCAAATTCCTTGACACGTCTGTGTGTGGTGGCTCTTGATGCCTTGACCCCAGCCTCAGTCCATTCCTTGTGAAGTTCCCCCCAAATTCTTGAATCGATTTTGCTTGACAATCCTCATAAGGCTGCGGTTCTCTCGGTTGGTTGTGCATCTTTTTCTTCCACACTTTTTCCTTCCACTCAACTTTCTGTTAACATGCTTGGATACAGCACTCCATGAACAGCCAGCTTCTTTGGCAATGAATGTTTGTGGCTTACCCTCCTTGTGAAGGGTGTCAATGATCGTCTTCTGGACAACTGTCAGATCAGCAGCCTTCCCCATGATTGTGTATTGTTTATTGTTTATTGTCAATTATTCTATATTGGTTATGACGTATGTTATGTGCCGGCTCAGCTGCCTCGAACTTCCGCTGTAAACACAGGTATGCGGTGAAAACAAAACCATCGAGTGAAATACTGGAGTGAAGATGGCTGTGAATGACTGTGAATAGATAGAAGATGTGACACCACTATTTGTTTTGTAGTGTTTCTAGGTTACATGCATGCATGACCCATCTGGGAAGCTTGTGTATCTCACTCACACTCTCTCTCCCTCTCACACACACACACAGATGTAAGCAGGCATAAATTAAACGTACCTTCTTTCACGATAGATCTTAGTTCACCCAACTTGGAAAAACTTTCTCGGAAAGGGGAGTCGCCTTTGGAAGCTTCACCCCTGGGCGAAAGGTATCGAGAAGCAACATTGTGAAACTTGCAAAAAAAAGTTAACAAATGACAGTGTTGAACTGAGCTGATGACGAAATGAATTAACTTGTTGAAGTTAATAACCAAACCCGTGTATGCAAACTCACCATTTGTATGCGACGTGTGCCTCGTCAACGACAATGGAGACGAGGTTGTCTTGGTACAGGGTTGATGCCAACATAGCTTGCCATTTTGGATTGAGAATCCAGGATTCGGGGCAACCAAAAATAAGGCTGAAATTCCCCTCCATGATTTCTCGATAAAGCTGTGCAGCACACAGACCGAGTTTTGCTGCCTCCTTAACCTGATCGTCCATGAGGGCAACCAAGGGGGACACAGTCACAATTAGTGCCTTGCCGGACTTTGGCCTCCCCAGTTTCTCGCTGACGATTGGTAACAGTTGATAAATTTAACTTTTCCCAAAACTTGTCGGGAGTAGGGCCACAACATCACCTCCATTCAAAATGTGAACCAAACACTCTTCTTGTTCGGGCTTCAGTTGGCAAATGCCGGGAATATTCTCCACAACAGAGCGAATAGTATCCTGTGTCTCCATGTCCGCTGTCGTTTTAGATTTCCCTAACCTAAAATACAATCTTAAATTCGGCGCTTAGCGTCTATGTCACGGCTCTCAGCCCGCTCTCTGTTCGTTGGTTGGACGGCTGGTGCGGAGCCGGAGATAATCTGGGAACTGGTTTGCTATATCAGACTGAGTACAGAAGCGAACTGAAATTGAGTAGTCAGGCTACACAAAACCAGTCATAAGGGTCAATTTTTTGAAATTGAGATTTATACATCATCTGAAAGCTGAAAAAAATAAGCTTTCCATTGATAATATGGTTTGTTAGGATAGGGCAATATTTGGCTGAGATACAACTATTTGAAAATCTGGAATTTGAGGATGCAAAAAATAAAAATACTGAGAAAACCACCTTTAAAGTTGTCCAAATGAAGTTCTTAGCAATGCATATTACTAATCAAAAATTATGTTTTGATATATTTACAGTACAAAATTTACAAAATATCTTCATGGAACATGATCTTTACTTAATGTCCTAATGATTTTTGCCATAAAATAAAAATCAATAATTTTGACCCATACAATGTATTTTTGGCTATTGCTATAAATATACTCCAGTGACTTAAGACTGGTTTTGTGGTCCAGGGTTATATATATATATATATATATATATATATATATATATATATAGGTGCATCTCAATAAATTAGAATGTCATGGAAAAGTTCATTTATTTCAGTAATTCAACTCAAATTGTGAAACTCGTGTATTAAATAAATTCAATGCACACAGACTGAAGTAGTTTAAGTCTTTGGTTCTTTTAATTGTGATGATTTTGGCTCACATTTAACAAAAACCCACCAATTCACTATCTCAACAAATTAGAATATGGTGACATGCCAATCAGCTAATCAACTCAATACACCTGCAAAGGTTCCCTGAGCCTTCAAAATGGTCTCTCAGTTTGGTTCACTAGGCTACACAATCATGGGGAAGACTGCTGATCTGACAGTTGTCCAGAAGACAATCATTGACACCCTTCACAAGGAGGGTAAGCCACAAACATTCATTGCCAAAGAAGCTGGCTGTTCACAGAGTGCTGTATCCAAGTATGTTAACAGAAAGTTGAGTGGAAGGAAAAAGTGTGGAAGAAAAAGATGCACAACCAACCGAGAGAACCGCAGCCTTTTGAGGATTGTCAAGCAAAAACGATTCTAGAATTTGGTGGAACTTCTCAAGGAATGGACTGAGGCTGGGGTCAAGGCATCAAGAGCCACCACACACAGACGTGTAGAGGAATTTGGCTACAGTTGTCGTATTCCAATTGTTAAGCCACTCCTGAACCACAGACAATGTCAGAGGCGTCTTACCTGGGCTAAGGAGAAGAAGAACTGGACTGTTGCCCAGTGGTCCAAAGTCCTCTTTTCAGATGAGAGCAAGTTTTGTATTTCATTTGGAAACCAAGGTCCTAGAGTCTGGAGGAAGGGTGGAGAACCTCATAGACCAAGCTGCTTGATGTCCAGTGTTAAGTTTCCACAGTCTGTGATGATTTGACGTGCAATATCATCTGCTGGTGTTGGTCCATTGTGTTTTTTGAAAACAAAAGTCACTGCACCCGTTTACCAAGAAATTTTGGAGCACTTCATGCTTCCTTCTCCTGACCAGCTTTTTAAAGATGCTGATTTCATTTTTCCAGCAGGATTTGGCACCTCCCCACACTGCCAAAAGCACCAAAAGTTGGTTAAATGACCATGGTGTTGGTGTGCTTGACTGGCCAGCAAACTCACCAGCCCTGAACCTCTTGTCAAGAGGAAAATGAGAAACGAGCCCAAAAAAAAAAAAAAAATACAGATGAGTTGAAGGCCACTGTCAAAGAAACCTGGGCTTCCATACCACCTCAGTAGTGCCACAAACTGATCACCTCCATGCCACGCCGAATTGAGGCAGTAATTAAAGCAAAAGGAGCCCCTACGAAGTACTAAGTACATATACAGCAAATGAACATACTTTCCAGAAGGTCAACAATTCACTAAAAATGTTTTATTTATTTATTTTTATTTATTTATTTATTTTTATTGGTCTTATGAAAATAAAATTTTATTTTATTTTTTTTTTTTTTTTTGCAAGAAAATAAACATTTGAAAGACTGAATAGACTGAAAAGAACTGTCTCAAATAGAAATTTGCCACAACATCATCCTTTTCTTTTTTTTTTTTTCTATTTTTTTTTTTTTTTTTTGATCCTGGATGGACACTCCTCCAAAGGAAACTGTTTTCAGGCTCATTCAGTTTGGGCTTTATGCAGTATGTAGTTACCCACATCTTCAAGAGCATAACTTCAGACTAATGTATCTAAATTTGTGCTTTGACTTAAGATATTTTGACATTGTTCAGAGTTTTCAGAAATTGTGATTTGTGCACAATGCTATGTAACTCATAGTGTTGTGTAGGCTGTACAGCTTTTGACAACTTTGTCTGCTTGCTGTTGTAATATTTAGATTTTTAGACTGTATTATACGATAAAGTGTACTGTGAGAGGTATGAGAGCAGATGTCCAGTAAACACCACTATGATTAACTGGTTGACTGAAAGTCCTGAAACCCACAGATACTAGGTTTGAAAATGCTGGGAAGACGAACAGCTTGAGGTGCAGTGCGTCCACTGGATGTTAGAGTGCAAGATTATGGTGAGGGATAGTGAGCTGTGTTGAGGCAAACAGCTCTGCTGAATGTTCAGCCGGCAAAATGTTTATATTAGTCTGTGATTAACACCATCCAGGTGCTCTCTTGGCCGTGGCGGCCACTGCTGCATCAAACACTCACGCATTTTCTCTGTGGCTGGCTGCAGTCATCTATATTTACAGAACATTGTGGGCCAATATGCTGAACTGTTGACCATCATTCATTTTATGAACTTCTTATAAATGGTTTTTCTCTGAAGATATAAGTGTATTGGATGTTGGGGGAGGGGTGTTGAAATTCCACAATGGAAAACCGTATGACGACAGCTTCTAGGGTTTCTAGATAGCTTCCTAGGGTTTCTAGAGTATGACAGCGAGGTTGGTGAGGGTCTGTTTCATAGACTGATACTGCAGACAGCGTTCTGTCATGGTTCTGAGTTTTTATTAACCCTATCTCCTCCAGTCTAGACAGGAAGGCCCCACACTGAAGCAAACAACCACTCGCACTGTCATCCTAGTTAGTCCAGCATGTGTGTACTATTCAAACTGGATCTACATGTGTCGACCGTTACTGTGAATGTAGCAACAACTTACTCACTGGAATTTTCAAACTTTTTTTTTTTTTTTTTTAATTTAGGTGTCTAGATTTGAGATTTGTGGCATGTTGGAAAATTATTATCAGGAAACACTTCCTCTTGTTAAAACCACACAAGCTTTAAATAAACATCAGCAGTGAAACTGGAATAAAATTGTTTTGCTCATTTGATTTTATTTTTTTTTTTTCTTTCCAGAAGATTGCAGTTGTGGCATGGAGGAAAAGGAGACAAAGACCCCATCTTACTCACATTCGGTGGTCTGTTGAAACCAGAAGGAGCTACATAAATAAACTGCATCACTGAGCTGCAAGGGTGGCCTGTGCCATACTTGGTTGGGGATGTGGGGTTCTGGTTAGTGTTAGAGCTGCCACAGCACCCCCACGTGCCTTGCCCCCACCATTGCCTCAAAGTGGGCACAGCCAGACTGCAGATCCAAAGACATCCCTTGCATTTTTTGGGCAGGTAGAGCTAGATTAGAGATAGCTGGACTGTTGAGATGTGTGCCAGATCACTTATGGGGTGTTGCTTATGTCACTATTTTCAACCAAATCCAGGTCCTTGGACATTCTGACTCTTACCAACAAGAACAGAGGCACATGCTGAGGCTGAGCTATGCCCACAGCAGAAGGGCCAACAAAGCAAAGTTTTCTGTTTTATTTCATTCTTTTCTCTCTATCTCACATACACATCACTTCATTTAATTCATATTCAATCTACCCTTGGTTTTCCTCTTTATAAGAGTGAGCAAATGCATGAGCGCAGCTGTGCAGCGTCTCACTTAGGCAGCTCTTACTGAACTTGGCATGCTCTGACAAAATCCATTTTGTGATCAAGTTATGATTAGAATGATATGGTCTTGGCTCCTCAGCGTTTGCACTAAATGCTCAGCTGTCTCACACACAGAGTGAGAACACACACATACAATATTACTCACATATAACAAAGTGGACTGCTTTAGTGAAAATGCCTAGTTTCTGATTATAACTTTCATTTGTGTTTTACTGTAAAAAATGTTCAGGTAACATCTTAATATGGCACATACAGCATGGTAACGTTTTGCAGTGTGGTAAATTTTGATTTGTTTATTGACCAAAGGCAGAAGAGATTCAAAAATTACAAATAACATCAAGATTTAATTTTTGATAATTCATTTTGTATCCATTAAAAATTATCAACAAAGGAAAATGACCCACTTGATGTCAATGCAAACCAAATGAACATTTCATAAACACTCCCTGCCCCTCTAGGCATCATCTCACTCACTTGAGATGGTCAACAAGTTCCTCAAAATGACCACACTAAAATCTGTTTTTCCATTCAGCCTCTTCCATCCCAATTCGAATGATAAAGTATATGAGCTCTGCAACAATGCACAAGGCTCGGTCTATTCTTGTTTGGTTCAACCGCTTTTTGTTACTGCATTTTGAAAGAACCCTCACAACTTTGTCTTAAAAATCTTTCCCTAATTTTCCTGTTTGCTTTCAGCTCAGGCTTTTGATTAATATGGGGAGCTCTACACATACAGAAACCAGCTTTTTGCTGCTTGTGTTTCCATCACTTTGTTTCACTGGCTTCACTTTGTTTTGTCTCATTAGGAGGTTTTAAGTAGGTCATTGACTGTCTTCATCTGACATAAATGGCAGGTTTGTGAAAATAGCACACATAAACAGTCGCTCAGATGAAATGATCATTGCAGCAAGGTTTGCATGCAAATTGTCCAGTGAGTGGCAGGGCATAAAATAGGCAACTGTGGCGTGGGTGTGATTTGTGAACGTGTTTGTATATTTGTCCTTGTGTGCATGTTTGAAGGTATGCAAGCTCTCCTGCTTTTTTGTGTATGTTCGTCGGTGGTGGTAAATGAGTGCGTAGGTGTTTTAAGACACACAAATGCACACACACACATGCAGTGAGAAGGTTCTCATTAGCTTGATCAATATAAATATCTGATCCCATTGCTTGTGTTTCTCTGTCAAGTCGTTGAACATGCTATTTACATCTGTCCCATCAGCACTCAATCCATCTCACATATCAGTGTGCCATCCCATCAGGGTGCTGGGGAAATGTCTCACACACTCATCATCACACTGATTGATTCATCATGTGTCCTGCTGGCCAAGAGGTTACTGGCAGGACTCAGGAAGGCCATGTGGACTGGGTCAGAGGTCAGACTGCTTATGAAAAGTAGCGTTTCTACAGGTTGACCACTGAGTGGG